>JAPXFY010000871.1:20000-27500 GCA_030674185.1 Monoplex corrugatus
GACAGAATCAGAACGCGTATTTAATACAACAAGACAAGACAGAATCAGAACGCGTATTTAATACAACAAGACAAGACAGAATCAGAACGCGTATTTAATACAACAAGACAAGACAGAATCAGAACGCGTATTTAATACAACAAGACAAGACAGAATCAGAACGCGTATTTAATACAACAAGACAAGATAGGCCACACTTGTTTTGGATTCCGTTTTTAGATGTTTTATTGTCTCTAGTTATGTGTAAATTTATATTCAAGCTAGTGCGATAAATTGGACGGAGTGGTCAACGCCAGGAGCATGTCCTTAGATTATGTGCGCGAATGCATTGATATGTGTACTTAATTTCTTGTTCCATTTTTTTTTCTTGTTGAAGTATTGTGTGTGTATGTGTGTGTGTGTGTGTGTGTGTGTGTGTGTGTGTGTGTGTGTGTGTGTGTGTGTGTGTGTGTGTGTGTGTGTGTGTGTGTGTGTGTGTGTGCTGAAACGGTTATAGCCCTGATATGGCTCTACGCAGTCGGCTGGGCTTTAAGTAAAAATAACAGTAACAGTAATCTGTCAGATCGATGAGAGAGAGAGAGAGTCTATCAGTTGTAAAAAAAATTGTTGTTCGTGTGTGTTTATGTCTGTTATGAACTCTCCTCTGTACATAGTCGCTATCATCATCATGTGCCCTGTTTCAGGTACAGTTTCTCAAGATGACGTCTCCACCCTCGGAATGAATTCCATATGTGACCTCCCACCACGAAATCAGTCTTAACTCGCAGTCAGTCGAACAGCACTAGGAGCTGACAAGGTGACTGAGGGTCTATCTGGGGTGTTTTGACTATTTCTCAAAATTGAATTCTGTGGACTATAATCTATCCCCCACAGACATTTTTTTCTTGAAAAAATATTATTAATCAATTTAAAACGGTATTTTAATACACTGATCACAGCAGAAAGGACGCAATTTCCTACCAAAAGTACCTATTTTTGTCTCTTATTATGAACCGTAACCTGTACAGTACCTGCACATGTAATATACTGATGGAAAGCTCTTTGGTGCACCTTTCAGATAATGACAGCGAAAATTAGAAACAAACTGGGTCAAAGCCATCAAATAAAGAAATTTAAGGAAAATGTGTAGGAGAGCACACAAAAGCTTTAGAGGCCGTTTTCTCAAAATGGCCGTCATACAACTTAATGACTTTAAACATACATAACTTCTACATTTTTTTGAGTACAAGCTTTATTCAAGTACCAAAATAATCATCAGAATGTACACTTTCCAGTGATATGTATATCTTAAAATGCCCAAAATGCTAGTAAAGACTGATTTCGTGGTGGGAGGTCACATAATTATGCACTAACGTCACAGGTGCCGTGTGTATAGTGATCATGGCACTGTGCGCTGTGTGTATTGAAACGGTGATAGCCCTGGGAACAACTCTCGAGAGCCACGCTGGAATTATCTCCCACACTGCAGAACTTCTCAAATCCAACACAGTTTGCGCTACCCATTCAGCTAGCATAGAAGCAGATACAAAGCACAAAAACCGTAAGCTCAGAACACTCCTCAAAAAAGGAGCGCCCAAGCCCACCTTCATACTAAGCAACTACCCTACACACAACTATGAGAGAGGAGAGAAATACATACAATATATTGGTCTTGTGTTCAAGATTGACATAGTCTTTTATTCTTAAACTGACCAAACACAGACACATAGACAAGACAGAACACACACAGGGTTGCTTCCAAGGCATACAGGCGACACCAAAGAAATAAGAGGGAAGCAGGGAGAATTTTTATGATATTAATCAAAGGACACAACCCTCGAGAGCCACGCAGGAATTATCTCCCACAGTTGCTTCCCTCTTATTTCTTTGGTTGTAGCCCTGATTTAGCTCTGCGCAGTCGGAACAACAACAAGAAGAAGAATTAGAATAGGACCGGAAGTGCTACGTTCACCATCTTGACTACGTCGCCCAAACGATGTGGCTGTGTGACTCTTGCGCACTTCGGTTCAGTTCATATTGCTTATAGCCCAGCCGACTACTGGAGCCATATCAGGCTACATAGGCCTACTCCTTTCTTTTGTAGTTATTTATTCACTAACTTACTTCTTATTCACTTACTCTCTCACTCGCTTGCTTGCTTGCTTGCTTACTTGCTTACTTGCTTGCTTACCTACCTACTTACTTACGTACTTACTTACTTACTTATTTACTTACCTACTCACTTACTTACCTACTCACTTACTTACCTACTTACTTACTTACTTACTTACTTACTTATTTACTTACCTACTCACTTACTTACTTACTTACTTACTTACTTACCTACTTACTTACTTACTTACTTACTTACTTACTTACTTACTTACTTACTTACTTACTTACTTACTTACTTACTTACTTACTTACTTACTCACTTACTTACTTACTCACTTACTTACTTACTCACTTACTTACTTACTTACTCTTATACTTACTTACTTACTCACTTACTCTTACTACTTACTTATACTTACTTACTTACTTTCACTTACTTACTACTTACTTACTTACTTACTTACTCACTTACTCACTTACTTACTTACTTACTTACTTACTCACTTACTACTTACTTACTCACTTACTTACTTACTTACTTACTCACTTACTCACTTACTTACTTACTTACTCACTTATCTTACTTACTCACTTACTCACTTACTCACTTACTATTACTACTTACTTACTTACTTACTCACTCTACTTACTCATTTACTTACTCACTTACTTACTTACTTACTCATTACTTACTTACTTACTTACTTACTTACTTACTTACTTACTTACTCATTTATTACTTACTTACTTACTTACTTACTACTTACTTACTTACTTACTTACTCACTTACTTACTTACTTACTTACTTACTTACTTACTTACTTACTCACTTACTTACTTACTTACTTACTACTTACTTACTTACTTACTTACTTAACTTACTTACTTACTTACTTACTTACTTACTTACTACTATTAGAAAATATTGGCTTCACCGAGTTGATAGATGGCTGAGCATTTGGGCATTGACTAGCGGGGGAGAAGGGGGTGGGGGAGGGCGCGGTTCTGTCATGTGAGACGAGGTTTATACAGAATAGCCAGTTGTGTTGTGAGTCAGACCTTTAATTATTCATTTATTTACTTTATATATATGTTCCTTTTTTTTTTTGAAGATAAGATACACAGATACACATGTCATTTACCTGTAACCAAGATTATTCCAGTGCTAGGCTGATAAAATACCAGTATAAAATATAGACTAGGTAAAACATAGTCTAGGTTGGGCCTCAGGACCTGGCCAGCTCATAGGTTTATGTGCAGGCTTAAGGCTTGCGCCATGATCACCATACACATGGCACCTGTGACGTTAGTGCATATGGAATTCATTCCGAGCGCGGAGACGTCATCTTGAGAAACTGAAACTGAAACTGAAACTGAAACAGGACTAACACCACATCAAACCCTTGTGCACGAAAGAAATTATAGTAAGACGGGGGGGGGGGGGGGGGGGGGGGGGATGAACCTTTAGCAAACTAGTGCTGCGCAATCAACCAAAGGACATAACTCTTGAGAGTCACGTAGGAATTTTGACAAATTATAGCAGTCCGCCACGTAGGTTTTACTAAATTCATACGTCTCATGACGCCACGTAGGTTTTACTAAATTCATACGTCTCATGACGCCACGTAGGTTTTACTAAATTCATACGAGTTTCGCTCACGGCTGCCTCGCTTCCCTCTCAGCAGTAACACAGTCAGTCGCTGATGAGGCCGGGTCACGGCGAAAGCGCTACGACACAAGTAAGTGTAAACAACAAAAACAATGGTGCATACAGTGATTCCATACGTCTAGGTGGTATAAGGTAATAATGACTAATGGATGCACGTAGGAATTATCTCCCATGTTGTGGAACTTCTCAAATCTTACATAGTTTGCGCTACCCATTCAGCTAGCATAGAAGCAGATCTATACAAAGCGCAAAAACCGTAAGCTAGTGCTGTGCAGGTTAATGGCAACCTCTACGCTGAGTGGGTTTTTTTTTATGTGGTGATATGTCCATCGATTGTCAGTCGCACATTGCAGCTGTTTGCCTCGTTTGGCTCTAGTTGTCAACCAGCTGTTGCTGACTTTTGACACGGACCATCTACCACAAGATGAGTAGTAAGTCGAATCAGGATGATAATAATAATAATAATAATTACAATATTTATATAGCGCAAAATCTTGATAAAATCAAATCTAAGCGCTGAAACACACACACACGCACGCACGCACATACACGCACTCACGCACGCACACACACGCACTCACGCACACACACACACACGCACACGGCTATAAATGGGGAGAAAGAATAAAAGCAATGGAAAATTATAGAGAGCATATTATATATTGCAATGTGATTCCCCTCCGAGTGGAGACAGGCTGCAGAGGGGATTGAGTGAGGTCAGGATTTTATGCAGATGTTCATCCGTTGATTGTTTTCAAAAAACAAAACAAAACAAACAAAAACAAAACAACCAAATTTGATTGTTTTCAAAAAAACAAAACAAAACAAACAACAAAAAAACAACTAAACAAAGAAATAAACAAGAAAACAAAGACTATTTCGTGCTATTTCTAGTGATTACTGATTCAGATTAGAGGGTCTATTTTTGGTAGTTTTTTGGTTGTTGATGATATATCTTTTTGCAAATAATTATGTTGTATGCTTTTTTTTTTTTTTCAATGGTGAAACCTGTTTTAAAACGGAAGCAATTCGTGCCCCAGATAACTGACTTTTAAGATGGAAACCCTAAACGTATTGTACTGAACACACACACACACACACACACACACACACACACACACACACACACACAGACACACACACACACAGACACACACACACACACACACACACACACACTCACAGAGCGAGCGAGCAAGCGAGAGAAAGAGAGAGAGAGAGAGAGAGAGAGAGAGAGAGAGAGAGACAACACACACACACACACATACACGCACACACACACACCGTCTAATATCACTTATAGTGAAAAGACGTTAAATTAAAGAACGAAACGAAACACACACACACACACACACACACACACACACACACACACACACACACACACACACACACACACACACACACACACACACACACACACACACACACACACACACAAACACACACACACACAAACACACCTGAGATAAAAAATTTATAAAGGTTTTGATTAAGATACAGTTCCATTTTTAATGTGAAAATAATCAGGAAATTTGAATCTCATAAACAGAACCAAATAAAAACAAAACAAAAAAAACTTCACAGAATCAGTTTGAATCAAAACACCAAAACATTTCATGGATATCTCTAGAACCAGATCTCGTAGAGTTTTGGAGTTTGTTCAAGAGGGATTCATTTCCCTCACACAACCCCATATGCGCTCCACCCAAATTTACGAACAATGATCTGGCAGACGTCTTGGAGCCTGCACAAAACTCTATGCTCTGGCAAAGTCTTAAAATGAGGAGAGGGAGAGAGGGAGAGAGAGAGAGAGAGAGGGGGGGGGGGAACCTTTGAAACACCAAGCTGACACCACCAAAATAGCAAAAACATCCAGATGGGCCAGGTAACAGACCAGTTTTTAATGTTAAGGGCTACTGTTACTGTTATTTTTGTTTAAAGCCCAGCCGACTGCGTACAGCCATATCAGGACTATAACCACTTTAAAACAAGCACCATACTTCAATAGGGAAAAAAAAGGACAAGAAAATAAAGTACACATATCAATGCATTCGTGCACATAATCTAAGGAGATGCCCCTGGCGTTGACCACTCCGTCCAATTTATCGCACAGGGGATTTGAAAAAAAAACACACACCTGAATGCAAATTTAAACATAACTAAGAACACTAAAACATACATAAAAACGGGCTTCAATTTCCTAAAATTGCTTCCGCATATCTCACCTCCCTAGAGCAAAAAATGCACTTAATACATGTACCAAATTATCAAGCTTAAGAGAAAATATGTAAGACTTAATCGAACACACACAGGTGAATGGACCAGCGAGGCAAACAATGTTTAGAAGAAATGACAGAAAGCGAAGGTGGAAGAAAGAAACACAGAGAATGATAGGAAAGAGGACATTTCTAGCACAGAATTTCCAGAAGGTGGGGATACTCATCATCATCATCAGGTGCCTTGCCACGTGGCGTTGGCGATCATGGACTTCCAACTGTCTCTATCTCTTGTTGTCTCAAGCATCTCTTCCACCTTCCTTGTCCCCAACCACTCTGCAAGTCCGTCTAGTATCCTCTCTCTGGGTCCACCCGGTGCTCTCTTTCCCTCCAGCTCTCTTGCTGTGACCAGGTGCTCCAATTCCCCTTTCCTCATAAGATGGCCTATAAATGTTGCCTTCTTTTCCTAATCCTCCTTATGAATGATCTACTTGTGTCTGCCTCCATTAAGACTGTCTCGCCTGTTTTCCCCGCTGTTCATGGAACTCTCAACATTCTTCTTAAAAACCACATCTCGGCTGCCTCAATCCCGTTCCGGCCCTGTTTGTTGACCATCTACGTCTTCTTTGAGTCTTACTCGTGGCTAGATTACAACGACGATTTTGAATTCTGGAAGTTGTTCTCAGCACGCAACATGGTTTTTTTTCCAAGTTTCATTTTCATGCTCGGGAATAACTTCCATATGCTCTGACCTCACAGATACTATTTATACTGAAAGAGCCCCCAGCATCCCCACGGGGGAATGTTAAAGGGTGGGATTGAACTCAGGATATCAGATCTTGAGTCCAAGGCTTTACCATAAGAAGATCCTTTGCATGTGTACAATGTTACAGTCGACTTAAGACTCAATTCAGGGAGGCGGGTCACCAGTATGATAATTGTGTGTGTGTGTGTGTGTGTGTGTGTGTGTGTGTGTGTGTGTGTGTGTGCGCGCGCGTTTGTGACTGTGTTCGTGTATGAGGGCGTGCGTGTGTGTGTGTGTATTGTGTGTGTGTGTGTGTGTGTGTGTGTGTTGTGTGTGTGCGTGAGTGTGTGTGTGTGTGTGTATGTGTGCTTGCGTGCGTGTGTGTGTGTCTGTGTGTGTGTGTGCGTGTGTGCGTGCGTGTGTGTGTGTGTGTGTGTGTGTGTGTGTGTGTGTGTGTGTGTGTGTGTGTGTGTGTGTGCGTGTGTGTGTATATACATATAATGGAGACTAAAAATAGTGGATGTACGTCTTTATTGTGAAGTGTACATAGAAGAATGTTTACATACCCCAACCAGTCGTTTATCTTATTCGTGGCTTCGTGTGAGTGTGTTTATCAACATTTGCTGTGTGGAAAAATGAAGTGACGGGTGTTTTTGTGAGGGAATGTAATATGTAAGAATATCTGTGAAGAGGACAAAACATGACGTGTACCTAATTAAACAGAACACGAAATGGCGTCTACCTAATTAAGCAGCTCGAGATATACATTTCA
>JAPXFY010000871.1:40000-45449 GCA_030674185.1 Monoplex corrugatus
AGACGCTGGGCTGAGCGCAGATGGCTCAAAAACCCTATTACGATCACTAAACATATTTTCAACACAGCAAAAAAGGCAGTTTCAAAAATTATTCTAAAGGCCAAATCTCTCTTCTATCTAAACGAAATCGCCTCCGCTACAAGCCAAAGAAAATTGTTCAATGTCTGTGACAGATTGCTAGGCCACAGCAAAAAATCTCTACTTCCCAACACATACCCTTTAAATGACCTATCTTCAGTGTTTAATAAGTATTTCCTCGACAAAGTAAAAAACATCAGAAAAGAATTAGATCAGGCCACGTTGTCCCCTTTGGTAAAAAGACCTACCTCCACCACCCCCACTTCAACTTTCTGCATGTTTAACCCTGTTACTGAGTCTGAACTTAAAACCATCATTCTCAAATCAAAACCCACTTCATGTTCCCTTGATCCCATTCCTACCCCTCTGTTTCTCCAGTTTCTTCCAGTATATTTCCATCAAATCTTAAAATAGCTGTTGTAAAACCTCTCCTCAAGAAACAATCCTTGGACCCAAACAACTTGAAAAATTACAGACCGGTTTCTAACCTATCATTCTTTTCCAAAATTCTTGAAAAAGTCGCTCTCCAACAATTACTTACATATCTTAATGACTACGACCTCTTCTCTCCTTCTCAGTCTGCTTATCGTCCTCATCACAGTACTGAAACTGCGCTCCTCAAAATTTCTAATGACATCCTTTTAGCTCTTGACTCTGGAAACGTCTCTCTACTAACTTTACTGGACCTCTCAGCTGCTTTTGATACAATAGACCATACCATTTTGCTTAACAGACTCCAATACAGTTACGGCATTTCTCACATCGCTCTTTCCTGGTTCTGTTCATACCTCACAGAAAGAACACAATCAGTCTTTGTCAATAACCTCAACTCTACATCTGAAGAACTATTGTACGGGGTCCCACAGGGATCTGTGTTGGGCCCCGTGCTCTTTGTCCTCTATACACAACCACTTGCCGGCCTGATACAGTCTCACTCTCCTGAACATCAATCATTTGCAGATGACACTCAACTTGAACTCTCTACTCCTCCCAAGAACATAAACCCAGCCATTTCCTCTCTCGAACTTTGTATCACCGACATACGAATCTGGATGCTCGAAAACAAGCTAAAACTAAATGACGAGAAAACTGAAGCTGTCCTCTGTTCTTCCTCTTTTAAGTCTCTCCGTCTACCACTCCTACATCTCTTACCGTTGGATCAACAGATATTCCCTTTTCCTCTACCGCACGAAATCTTGGCATCCACTTCAGCAAAGACATGAGTATCTCAACACATGTACAGACAGTCTGCCGCAAAGCATACATTGACCTTAGACGCATTAGTTATATTCGCCACTTACTTTCAGAAGACGCTACCAAAACATTTCTTTCTGCCTTTGTTCTCTCCAAATTAGACTACTGTAACTCCCTCTTTTCTGGCTGTCCTCAAAATCAATTAGACAAACTTCAAAAAGTACAAAACTCTGCCGCTAAACTTGTTTCTCGTTCCCGCAAGCATGATCATGTCACACCTATTCTCAAATCCCTTCACTGGTTGCCTGTTCAAGCTCGCATTGACTATAAGCTTGCCTCACTATGCCACTCTTTTTTCTCTGATCTCTCTCCTCGCTACCTGGCTGATCTTCTCTCTGTGTACACTCCTTCTAGAAATCTCCGCTCCATTGCTGATACCAGATTGCTCCGTGTTCCACGCGTGCGCACAAAAACATTTGGACATCGCTCTTTCTCCTTCGCAGCCCCGCTATCTGGAACTCTCTTCCCTTTGAAATCCGACACATAAAATCGACTTCTTCTTTCAAAACAGCTCTAAAAACTCACCTCTTTCAAAAATATGATTAGTAAGTTCAACCTCATTTCCCCCCAGCCTAATAGTAGAAAAGGTGTGTTAGTGTGTGTGTATGTTATAGTAGGTAGGTGGGGGGTGGGGGTGGTGATTATAGAGCCCAATGTGCCTCACAGTACTTTGGGGTATAGCCGTGGGGGTTGTGGGGTGCATTTGAACTTGCGTGAGAATCCGTGTATGATTGTAGCGTATGTAGTATTTTTATGGATTTATTCTATTACTTTGTATTGTGTATTTAGTGTATGTACGTGAGGTCCGAGAGATTGAAATATTGTGAGTGAATGATTGTAAAGCGTCATAAGCTTCGCCGTAGGCAGAGATGTGCGCTTATAAATGGTCTCATTATTATTATTATTATTATTATTATTATTATTATTATTATTATTATTATTATTATTATTATTATTCTTCGCATTCTTCTTCTTCTTCGCATTCTTCGCATTCTTCTTCTTCGCATTCTTCGCATTCTTCTTCTTCGCATTCTTCTTCTTCTTCGCATTCTTCTTCTTCGCATTCTTCGCATTCTTCTTCTTCTTCTTCGCATTCTTCTTCTTCTTCTTCTTCGCATTCTTCTTCTTCTTCGCATTCTTCTTCTTCTTTGCATTCTTCTTCTTCTTCTTCACATTCTTCTTCTTCTTCACATTCTTCTTCTTCGCATTCTTCTTCTTCTTCTTCGCATTCTTCTTCTTCTTCTTCTTCTTCACATTCTTCTTTTTCTTCGCATTCTTCTTCTTCTTCTTCGCATTCTTCTTCTTCTTCTTTTCTTCTTCTTCTTCTTCTTCTTCTTCGCATTCTTCTTCTTCTTCGCATTCTTCTTCTTCTTCGCATTCTTCTTCTTCGCATTCTTCTTTTTCTTCGCATTCTTCTTTTTCTTCGCATTCTTCTTCTTCGCATTCTTCTTCTTCTTCGCATTCTTCTTCGCATTCTTCTTCTTCGCATTCTTCTTCGCATTCTTCGCATTCTTCTTGTTCTTGTTCTTGTTCTTGTTCTTGTTCTTCTTGTTCTTGTTCTTCTTGTTCTTGTTCTTCTTCTTCTTGTTCTTCTTCTTCTTCTTCTTCTTCGCATTCTTCGCATTCTTCTTCTTCTTCTTCTTCTTCTTCTTCTTCTTCTTCTTCTTCTTCTTCTTCTTCTTCTTCTTCGCATTCTTCTTCTTCTTCTTCGCATTCTTCTTCGCATTCTTCTTCGCATTCTTCTTCCTCTTCTTCGCATTCTTCTTCTTCTTCGCATTCTTCTTCTTCTTCGCATTCTTCTTCTTCTTCTTCTGCGCATTCTTCTTCTTCTTCTTCTTCTTCGCATTCTTCGCTTTCTTCTTCTTCGCATTCTTCTTCTTCTTCGCATTCTTCTTCGCATTCTTCTTCTTCTTCGCATTCTTCTTCTTCTTCGCATTCTTCTTCTTCTTCTTCTTCGCATTCTTCTTCTTCTTCTTCTTCGCATTCGTCTTCTTCGCATTCTTCTTCTTCTTCGCATTCTTCTTCTTCTTCTTCTTCGCATTCTTCTTCTTCTTCGCATTCTTCTTCTTCTTCTTCTTCGCATTCGTCTTCTTCGCATTCTTCTTCTTCTTCGCATTCTTCTTCGCATTCTTCTTCGCATTCTTCTTCTTCTTCGCATTCTTCTTCTTCTTCGCATTCTTCTTCGCATTCTTCTTCTTCTTCGCATTCTTCTTCTTCTTCGCATTCTTCTTCTTCTTCTTCTTCTTCTTCGCATTCTTCTTCTTCTTCGCATTCTTCTTCGCATTCTTCTTCTTCTTCGCATTCTTCTTCTTCTTCGCATTCTTCTTCTTCTTCTTCGCATTCTTCTTCGCATTCTTCTTCTTCTTCTTCTTCTTCGCATTCTTCTTCTTCTTCGCATTCTTCTTCTTCTTCGCATTCTTCTTCTTGCATTCTTCTTCTTCTTGGCATTGTTCTTCTTCTTCGCATTCTTCTTCTTCTTCGCATTCTTCGCATTCTTCGGATTCTTCTTCTTCTTCTTCGCATTCTTCTTGTTCTTGTTCTTGTTCTTGTTCTTCTCCTTCTTCTTGTTCTTCTTGTTCTTCTTCTTCTTCTTCTTGTTCTTCTTCTTCTTCTTTATCAACATCATCATCATCATCATCATCATCATCATCATCATCATCATCATCATCATCATCATCATCGTCATCATCATCATATTCTTGTTCTTCTCCGTCTTTTTTGTTCTTTTTCTTGATTTAATTCTTCTTGTTCCTGTTCTTCTCGTTCTGTTTGTACATGTATATTTAACTGATGCCAGGAGAACTTCATACGGTCCAATGTGTTGTTGATGATTTGGCGCACTTGTTTACTGATGATACGACCAGTGTATAGTGTATGTGATGTGTAGTATTTTGCCGTAACACCTCATTACCATGGCTATGTTTTCGTCTTTCTAAATCTGCTATGAATGTCCACGTCTCGCATGTATACGGGAAGATGGAATATACCAGCGCATGCAAGAGCTTGGTGTCTGTTTTATGAAGATGTTTTTGTCCTGTCCATACAGATTAACCATAGTGATTGATAATCAATTTCCCATTATGATGTTCTGGGCTAAATAAAATCTTGTATCTTGTATCTTGTATCTCTTGTAATCATTCGTGAAGTTGGCTTGTTGGCTTGTTGTTGGTCATTTTTCTCTTCGTCACTATCTCTGTCTCTCCCTTCCTCTCTCCCTCTCTTTCTCTCTCTCTTTCTTTCTCTGTCTCTCGCTCTCTCTTTCTCTATCTCTCTCTGTAACTCTCTCTCTCTCACTCACTATGTATCTCTTTCTTTCCCTCTGTCTCTGTCTCTCTCTCTTTCTCTTTCTCGCTCTCTCTCTCTCAGTCTGTAACTCTTTCTCCTTCCTTCTGTCTCTCTTTTTCTTTCTGTCTGTCTGTATTTCTGTCCCTCTTTGTCACTGTGTCTCTCCTTTCTCTCTCTCTCTCTCTCTCTCTCTCTCTCTCTCTCTCACGCACTTTCTCTGTCTGTTTGTCTGTCTGTCTGTCTCTCCCTTTCTCTCTCTCTCTCTCTCTCTCTCTCTCTCTCTCTGTCTGTTTCTTTACGTCCGCCTGTCTTTCTGTCTCTCTTTCTCTCTGTGTCTCTCCTCTCTCTCTCTCTCTTTCTTTCTTTCTCTCTCTCTCTCCTTTTCTCTCGCTCTCTCTCTCTTTTTCTTTCTTTCTCTCTCTCTCTCTCTTTCTCTAGCTCTCTCTCTTTTTCTCTCTTGCTCTCTCACGCTGTCTCTCTGTCTCTGTCTCTCTCTAGCTCTCTCTCTCTCTCTCTGTTTTTCTCTGTCTTGATCTCTGTCTCTCTTCCCCTGTCTCTCTTGTTTCTCTTTCTCTCTCCCTCTCTCTCTGTCTCTGTCTCTCTCTATCCCCTTCTTTCTATCTGTCTGTCTGTCTGTCTGTTTGTGTGTCTGTCTGTATTTTTCTTTCGCTCTCTCTCTCTCGCTCTCTTTCTCTCTGTCTGCCTGTCTGTCTGTCTGTCTCTCACTCTCTCACTCTCTCTCTCTCACTCACTCACTCTCTCTCACTCACACACTCTCTCACTCTCACTCTCACTCACTCTCTCTCTCTCTCACTCACACACACTCTCTCTC
>JAPXFY010000872.1:0-2500 GCA_030674185.1 Monoplex corrugatus
TTATGCGTGTGTGTGTGTGTGTGTGTGTGTGTGTGTGTGTGTGTGTGTGTGTGTGTGTGTGTGTGTGTGTGTGTGTATGTGTGTCTGTGTGTGTATGTGTGTCTGTGTGTCTGTGTGTCTGTGTGTCTGTGTGTCTATATGTCTGTGTGTGTCGGTGTATGTGTGTTCGTGAGGGTTTTGTTGTTTGTTCTGTTTCTTTGTGTGTTTTGTTGTTGTTGTTATTGCTGCTGCTGTTGCTACTGCTATTATTGCTGTTGCTGTTATTGTTTTACGTTCAATTTCATTTGTTTATCTGTTTAGTTTTGTCGCTGTTGTTGTTGTTAATGGTGTTGTTGTTGTGTTGTTGTTTTTCCCCTTTGCTCGTTTCTGTTCTCTTTTGTTTTCGCTTCGTTTTTTTTTTACCAGAGGAAAAGGACCCTGATCTGTTTATGACGTTCAGCTAAACAGTTGAATGGCAGCAATAGAGAGCAGCATATGGCCTGATTATCATTGCAAACAACGGGTCAGGGAGAGCACTCTACAGAACCCTAGATGTTAAAGTCATGTCTATCTGCATTATTTTAAATCAGGTTTCATGCACGTAACATTTCAATCCTCTTCTGTTTTTTCTTCAGAAACGAAAGATTGTTATTTTGCTCGACACGTTCTGTTTGATTGTTTTAAAACAAAGTCAGAATGGTTTGGGTTCAAGTGTATTATTGTGTGCACAGCGCGTGTGGTGTTTAAAGAGGCAGAGAGAGAGAGAGAGAGAGAGAGAGACATACAGACAGAGACAGAGAGAGACAGAGACAGAGAGAGAGAGAGAATCAGAGAAAGAGACAGAGAGACAGAGGCAGAGAGACAGAGAGACAGACAGAGACAGACACACACACACACACACACAGACAGAGACACACACACACACAGAGACACACAGACAGATAGACTGATAAGCAGACAAGCAGACAGACAGAATGAGAGAGAGAGAGAGAGAGAGAAAATAGAGAAAGAAAAAAAGAAAGAAAGAAGAACGAGAGAAAGAGAGACAGAAAGAGAGACAGAGAGAGGAAAGAGAAAGATTCCTGCCTGCCTGCCTGCCCCCCGTCTCTCTCTCTCTCTGTGTGTGTGTGTGTGTGTGTGTGTGTGTGTGTGTGTGTGTGTGTGTGTGTGTGTGTGTGTGCGTGCGTGCGTGCTTATGTGTGTGTGGGGGGGGGAGGGTCAAGGACTAGGTGAATAGAAGCATATGAAGTGCGCATTAATAATCTCGGATGTAAAGATTTTCTCTTTCTCTCTCTCTCTCTCTCTCTCTCTCTCTCTCTCTCTCTCTCTCTCTCTCTCTCTCTCTCTCTCTCTCGCTCTCTCTGTGCGTATGTGTGTGTGCGTCTGTATGCGCGTGCTTGCGTGTGCGTAAGTGAAAGCTGTAAGGAAAAACACACGATAACGAGACGAATTTCTCTCCTAGTCAGAAGGAATGGCATCAGTGTCAAGTTTCTCCGTCCAATGATTATTCTCGAACGATGCTGGCAATGACATTAGTAAAACGATATCTTCAAAACATCACAACGCATAGCAGTGACCCAGGCGTCCTCTCACGTTTAACCAGCACTTAACACGATTTAACTCATTTGGCCTGTTCATGTCGCGTTCCTGACGTCTTAACAACAACGATAACAACAATGGTAACAACAACAACAACAACAACAGCGACAATGATGACAATGATGATACAACAAAGCTAATCGCCACCACCACCACCATCATCATTATGGCTTTAGCGTGTTTACAATTCTATCATCATCATCATCATCACCATCACCACCACCACCATCATTATTATGGCTTTAGCGTGTTTACAATTCTATCATCATCATCATCATCACCATCACCACCACCACCATCATCATTATGGCTTCAGCGTGTTTACAATTCTATCATCATCATCATCATCACCATCACCACCACCATCACCATCATCATTATGGCTTTAGCGTGTTTACAATTCTATCATCATCATCATCATCACCATCACCACCACCATCATCATTATGGCTTTAGCGTGTTTACAATTCTATTATCATCATCATCATCACCATCACCACCACCACCACCATCATCATTATGGCTTTAGCGTGTTTACAATTCTATCATCATCATCATCATCACCATCACCACCACCACCACCATCATCATTATGGCTTTAGCGTGTTTACAATTCTATCATCATCATCATCATCACCATCACCACCACCACCACCATCATCATTATGGCTTTAGCGTGTTTACAATTTATCATCATCATCATCACCATCGCCACCACCACCATCATCATTATGGCTTTAGCGTGTTTACAATTCTATCATCATCATCATCATCACCATCACCACCACCACCACCATCATCATTATGGCTTTAGTGAGTTTACAATTCTATCATCATCATCATCACCATCACCACCATGACCATTATCATCATTACGGCTTTAGCGTGTTTACAATTCTATCATCATCATCATCACCATCAC
>JAPXFY010000872.1:27500-35000 GCA_030674185.1 Monoplex corrugatus
TGTGGAACGGCTGTCTGTAATGTATGTGATACCATTGTTATGCTAGTCTTCATGGGTTGAAATTATGGAGTGTTTGTTTGTCAATGTGTTTGTATACACACAAACACAACACACACACACACACACACACACACACACACACACACACACACACACACACACACACACTCACACACACACATATGTATACATATACATAAAACATATATATATAAAATTATATATATATATGTATATACATATATAGATAGACAGATAGATAGATAGATATATAGGTAGATAGATAGATAGATAGATAGATAGATAGTTGTATCTAAGATAGATAGATAGATAGATAGATATAGATAGATAGATAGATAGATAGATAGATAGATAGATAGATAGATAGATAGATAGATAGATAGATAGATAGATAGATAGATAAACAGATAGATGCAAAATACTATTTTCAAGGAGAAAATTATATATAACTAAAGTTAGACACAAAGTTGGGCGGAAGGTACAAAACAGACTCGGAAAACAACAAATAAATTGGTTTAAGTTCAGAAAGGTCTTTGGCCAGTAACAATGCCGGCGCAGCTATGCTAATGTTATTCACCAGTAGGAATACCAAAACTGTGATGAAATTTACGATGAGAGTGACGTTAGCCAGTGTCTTCGGGGCGTCTCCAAAATCTTTGTATAACCCCAGTCAGTAGATGGGGTAGAGACAAAACAGGCCATTGCAACAACTAGTTCTGTAGTGACTGAAAATATATTTGACAATTCTTTGGTCTCCCTCTGCCTGTCTGTCTATGTGTCTGTCTGTCTGTCTGTCTATGTCTCTCTGTCTCTGTCTCTGTCTCTGTCTCTCTCTCTCTCTCTCTGTGAATGTATGTGAGTGTGTGTGTGTGTGTATGTGTGTTTGTGTTTGTGTTTGTATATAATATGTGTGTGTGTGTGTGTGTGCATGCAAACGTGTGTGTGTGTGTGTGTGTGTGTGTGTGTGTGTGTGTGGTGTGTGTGTTTTGTGAGTGAGTGGGTGAGTGAGTGTGAGTATGTGTGTGTGTGTACGTGTGTATATGTGTGTGTATGCGTGTTTCTCTCTCTCTCTCTCTCTCTCTCTCTCTCTCTCTCTCTCTCTCTCTCTCTCTCTATCTATCTATCTATCTATCTAACTATCAATACATATATGTACATATATCATTATATGTATACATACATATACATATATACATATGTATGTATATATGTATGTATGTATGTGTGTGTGTATCCCCGTCCCCTCCCCCCTCTCTCTCTACCTCTCTCTCTCTCTCTCCACTCCCCCTCTCTCTCTCCCTCTCTCTGTCGCTCTGATGTAGAATGCTTATATACGTGCACTGTAAGAAGACGAGATACACTTTGTTCCCTGCTGTCCATCTTTCGATATTTTCGATCAAAGTTTATCTTATAAAAATATTAAGTGTCCCCAAACATGTTTAGGCTATTTTCATTATCAAACTCAATTCGTTATGAATCTAAGAATTTTCGGTCTGTTTTTGCTCTAAAAAATATATTTAATACAAGGGAAATTGTGTTGTCCTGACATGCCGTGTGTTATTTTCTTGTCAGTTGTTTTATTTTGTTCTCTAATGCAACTGATTATTTCTCAGAACCGCCCAGTGATTTTGTTAGTAATCTCCAGCAAGGGTGTTCCTCGTTTGTCTGAAGTGGTAAACATGACCGAAAACTATCAACAACAAAAAAGGCGTAACATATGGAGGGTTGAACACACCAAATATAAGAAATACATGGAGGCTTTGTAGCTATTCTAGCTAAGAGTATCATAAGCACAAAACAGAAATGGAAACACGTTATCTTATCTAGTGAACTACACCTCTTTTAAACATTTGTTTTAAAAAATGGCCCCAACTGTGTTTTACATAAAGCTTACATCGTGTTCTGGAAGCACACCTTTCAGGCATATTATCATTCTGCAGTAATATAGAACAAACAACGGCAATTAATTTCTTTCCAGAACCAGTCTTGTATAGTGAAAAAAATCACTATTGGAAGTAATAGTACATGTATATCATATATTGGATGTACTTCCAGAACCAGTCTTGTACAGTGAAAAAAAAATCACTATTGGGAGTAATATCATATACTAGATGTACTTCCATAAACCAGTCTTGTATAGTGAAAACATCACTATTGGGAGTAATATTATATCGTATAGTAGACATACTCAACAAGGAACATATCGTATTGAACACTTTTTGAATAATTATCGATCGTTTCTGGGACATCGTGAACTCAACAGAAAATACGAAATGAATGTATATTTCCAAATGTTTAGTTCACGTGAACAGCCCGTTTAAGGCAAACACACCGAAGAAAAAGCTGAAATATCAAATAAAAATACACATGATATTCCTACAGCAGGTTACTCTGTATCAAAAGAGGCATGATTCTAGTATGAAATATCAGCAACAGATGACACACTTCCAAAGTCTTGTTCTAAGTAGACAGAGAAATTGTGAACAGATATTCCATGGAAAAAGAGGATTTATGAAAATTCATGAAATATAAGAAGTTAAAGCGAAATGGCTACTGATACGTACTGCACATAAAATCATTGCACGTAATGCATATTGATAGAAATAGGAACAGGCAACAGCTTTTGCTTTGAGATTTGTTTGGGAACGAAAGATAAACTGATTAAATATTTTGGAAATGTTTACATACAAAATGATTCTGGAAAGTGATCGAAGCAATCTTGAAATAGTGACAGAGCCCCCGGCATCCCTACGGGGGGATTATTTTCATGTTATACGTTGTTTGTTTCATATTGTAATTTTCTTCTTATTGCTGCCCGGTATATTTGATGTAGATATATGCATACCAGATTTTCAGCGTATGGATATTTTCAACACAAAAATTTCTTACGATGCGATTGCAATTAGTTTTACTGCTAGTTATTGCATTCTGCCTGTGCAAATATTAGATTTGACCGAAAACAAGATATTATGTAGGTATTCACTAAAATATACGCACAGAGTCGGTATTTGATTTGATGATCTTCTTCGAAAAATGCACATTTATAAATGCAAATCTGGAGAAAAAACTACCAAACATAACCTCCTTTAAAGATATCTTGCCATAAAATATCACATACAAATATACAACGCACTACTGACGTGGAATTTGCAAATCTTTCAAACGAGACGGCTGCCAGATTTTCCGTTGATAACAACTGACGTTTGCTACTGTTTGTTTCAATGATGATATTGTTTTGTTATTTTTGTTTAAAGCCCAGACGACTGCATAGAGCCATACATACCAGGGCTGTAACCATTTCAAAACATATACAATACTTCAAGAGGAAAAAAAAAACGGAACAGAAAATGAAGTACACATATCAATGTATTCGCGCACACAATCTGAGGATAAGCCCCAGGCGCTGACCAATATATCATGCAATGGATTTTTAAAAAAGCATACATGAATACGGATTTAAACATAACTAAAGACACTATAACATAGACAAAAAGGGCCTCAATTAATGTATTGATACGTTCCACATAATTTGTTCTGACCATGCGATTTCAATTACGTTGTACTGTTACATTTTGCATTTTGTCTGTAGCACTTGTGTAGAATGTCTTTTTCTAAGTTTGACAGAAAAAAAAGTTATTTCTTTACACCGCCCTCCAGTTAGGGCGTATGGTTTTACTATTAAAATGTATGAAATTTGAACATTACACGTACCCACCCTCTTCTTTCTCTCGTGGGACATGCTCACTGAGACAGCATAGTTCTGCGTGACTGAATATGGATAAGTGACTCTCTCTCTCTCTCTCTCTCTCTCCTCTCTCTCTCCTCTCTCTCTCTCTCTCTCTCTCTCCTGTCATCTCGTCTCCTCTCCTCTCTCATCTCCTCTCCCTCTCTCCTCTCTCTCTCTTTCCCCAGATTTTTACTTTTGCGCAGTGTACATGTAGATCCTTCTTGGAGAGGGCAGTCATAAAGTAAACACTCTCTCTCTCTTCTCTCTCTCTCTCTCTCTCTCCTCTCTCTCTCTCTCTCTCTCTCTCTCTCCCCCCCTCTTGCTCGCTCACTGTCTCCACCCTTCCATCCCGAATCCTCTGATCTCTTTCAGCTTTATGACACCTGGCGACCTGAAGAACATTTGTTTTTATAAAGATATCATGACAAAACATTCTTCACTATTGTTAAAATATGACTAGAGACAGAGAGAGACAGAGATAGAGAGAGAGAGTTGAAGAGAGAGAGAGGGGGGGTGCCGAGTATCATCTCTTGAGAAGTTGTGATACAAAGAAAAAGAATGAATACACACAGAACGGCTGAATACAATCTTGTCCATAGAAAAATCTTAATTCAATCAAGCGATGGAAGCAAAGGTTTTTCACTCAGCTGAAAAAAGCCAGTATGATTATATCTGCTCCCAAAACAGCGCATAATGATTGACAGGAAGACTTGATCTAACAAACTTCTATTTTTTTCATTTATACACGGCAAATAAACAATGACAAAATGATCCCAAAAGAGAATCAAAACACACGTACCAACCCGGGGATATTTTCAACAAAAACAAACTACAAAAACTACAGTGGATGTTTAGTTTGGTTGGGTTTGGTTGGGTTGGGTCGGGTTGGATTTGCTTTTGTTTGTTTTGGCTTGGCTTGGCTTGACTTGCCTTGGTTTGGTTCGGCTCGGCTCGGCTCGGCTCGGCTCGGCTCGGCTCGCGGCTCGGCTCGGCGCTCGCTTCGGCTCGGCTCGGCTAGGTTCGGTTCGGTTCGGTTCGGTTCGGTTCGGTTCGGTTCTGCGTCCGATCCGGTCTGGTCCGGTTCGGTTTCGGTTTCGGTTTCGGGTTGGTTTGGGTTTGGATTTTGTTTTTGTTTTTGGTTTGGTTTGGTTTGGTTTGGTTTTGGTTTGGTTTGGTTTGGGTTTGGTGGGTTGGTTGGGTTGGGTTGGGTTGGGTTGGTGGGAAAATAAATAAATAAATAAATAAATACATAAATAATAAACAAAAGATAAATATATAAACAAAACAAACTAAAAGTACTTACCGGAATGTCATCAGATTCAAAGTTCAGCCTGAAGTTTCCCACAGGAAACATGTTCCAGGAGTCGTTGATCGTCTTGCAGACGATGAGCGAGTAGTTTCCCCCTGTGTCCCCTCTGGAGTTGATCCTGCTCAGGTAACCAAATGCACCTGCACATGTTACACAACCATGATAAAAAAAGCAGGTAAATAACAAAATATGTGGGCAGGTAAATTGTAAACTATGAAGTATATGATTAGATTTCAATATGAATATTATCTGAGTAAGCAGATTGGCAGAGAAATAAACTTGTCTGCACCAATATCCAAAATGATGGCAAGATTAACAGACCGACAGGCAGCTGAACAGAGAGACGACCATGTTGGAAGAGACTGGCAATGTTTTGTTATTGTTGTTGTTGTTGTTGTTTTTTTGTTGTTGTTGTTTTTTGTTTGTTTAGTTTTTACGTCGACACCCACCTCAGCTGATATGGCCGACGGGGATAACCATCCCAGGGAAGTGGGGGAAGAGGGATTTATCTAATCCTACACTAACATCACCAGAACAACAATGATGTTAAGATGGACAGTGGAGCAGTGAAAAGGCCGGTTTTAATGTAGCGCACCCCGGGATTCGAACACACAACTATTAGTATGTGAATCCCACGCTCGACCGACTGAGTTATTGAGGCCCGCAGTAGCATCCTACCGGTACTGAAATTCTGATTTCCCTTGGCACTAGTTGATCTGTTCTCTTTGCTGTTTGTTGTGGTTGGGTCTGGTTTGGATTGGTCTCTATTTTGCTTGTTTGTTTGTTTGTTTGTTTGTTTGTTTTTCTCCATTGCTTGAGTTGTTTTGGTTGATTGATAGGTTAGTTGATGGGCAGTTGTTGTTACTGTTGATGTTGCTGCTGTTTATTTTGTACTGCTGTTATCTGTTGATTCTTAGCTCTCTTGAAAATGAGACACTGATTCAATCTGCTTTACGGTGGCTGTTTGTTCCTCTGTGTGTCTACTGTTTGGGATGTTGTCATGTGTAAGTTGCAATACGTATGGCCTACAATTAATAATAATAATAATAGTAATAATAATAATGATGATGATAATAATAATAATAATAATGATAACAATAATAATGATAATAATAATGATAATAACGATAATAATAATAATTATAATAATTGTAATAACAATGACGGTTATGTTGATGATGATGATAATGGCATTCATAACGCTCCAAATCTTGATTCAAGAACCAAATCAAGGTGCGCCACTCTCATCATTCACCAAAGCAATCACCACCAACAATGAAACCTTCAAGGCACAAAGCACACGCAAACTGATGGAGGGAAGACAGGACGGGAATAAGATGTGTGATCCGTGACCCAAGCCATCATCATCTCTCTGTCGCGCACACACACACACACACACACACACACACACACACACACACACACACACACACACACACACACACACACACACACACACACACAGACTCATAATGTGCACACACGTAATATACACACACACATATAATACACACACACACACCACACACACACACACACACACACACATATAACACACACACACATAAATATATATGCATGTATAATATATATATAACACATAACACATACACACACACATACACGCGCGCACACACACACACACACACACACACACACACACACACACACACACACACACACACACACACACACACACACACACACACAAAGTAAAGGCCACAGAAAATTATAATACGAAACTTGTTTTTGAACGTAATTCATTTCTTTATTTATCGATGAAATGTTACCAACTCTGAGATAAAATGCTAAGTCAATCATGAAATCGTCAGTGTCTGACTGAAACTAGACCATCACGAAGACCAAGATCGCACAACACAAAACGCATATACACACATGGGCAAGACAGCAACATGGAGGGGAGGGGGGGGGACGGGATGAATAAGAGCACATTTATGACCAGTCCACTCCCTCCCTTTTTGTAACCCTGAATCTGAACACAGATGACATCTTCCAACACTGCCTCACTGGGGACAAATTGCCATCTACAATCTTGAGAAGTTTCCGTCGCAAACAAGGGAGGGCATCCTGGTGGAATACTCTTGGCGTGTGGGTTATTATATCTGGATGCATGTTCATTCAAATGTATGCAATACAGTCCTAAAACTAAGTCGGATTTTACAGACAGGGAAAACAAAATGAAGCGCTGACATGTTTTCACAATTTTCTCAGAGCTGTCATGACCTTATAATGAAGCCATATCCGTTCAGTCTTCTGCATTTCGCTGTTTCTTCCAAAGGCAAATAAGTAGTTTGAATGCATTGTGCAACCTGTAAATAGACTAGATGTAAGTGCGATCTCTCTTCCTTGCCAGAAAAAAAATGATTCTTTCGTTGGAGTGCAATCTCTCTCTCTCTCTCTCTCTCTCTCTCTCTCTCTCTCT
>JAPXFY010000873.1:0-45407 GCA_030674185.1 Monoplex corrugatus
GTCAACAGCAAGGTTATATGGGTAGCAAACCAATGGTTATATTGTGGTATGTCAACACCAATGGTTATATTGTGGTATGTCAACACCAATGGTTATATTGTGGTATGTCAACACCAATGGTTATATTGTGGTATGTCAACACCAATGGTTATATTGTGGTATGTCAACACCAATGGTTATATTGTGGTATGTCAACACCAATGGTTATATTGTGGTATGTCACAGGTTATATTGTGGTATGTCAACACCAATGGTTATATCGTGGTATGTCAACACAATGGTTATATTGTGGTATGTCAACAGCCATGGTTATATTGTGGTATGTCAACAAGGTTATATCGTGGTATGTCAACACCAATGGTTATATTGTGGTATGTCAATACCAATGGTTATATCGTGGTATGTCAACATCAACGGTTATATCGTGGTTGTCAACACCAATGGTTATATCGTGGTATGTCAACACCAATGGTTATATTGTGGTATGTCAACACAATGGTTATATTGTGGTATGTCAACACCAATGGTTATATTTGGTATGTCAATACCAATGGTTATATGTGGTATGTCAACATCAACGGTTATATGTGTATGTCAACACCAATGGTTATATCGTGGTATGTCAACACCATTGGTTATATCTTGGTATGTCAACACCAATGGTTATATTGTGGTATGTCAACACGAATGGTTATATCTTGGTATGTCAACACAATGGTTATATCGTGGTATGTCAACACCAATGGTTAAATTTGGTATGTCAACACCATGGTTATATCGTGGTATGTCAACACTAATGTCAACCTCAACGGTTATATCGTGTATGTCAACACCAATGGTTATATCGTGGTGTGTCAACACCAATGGTTATATCGTGGTATTCAACACCAAGGTTATATTGTGGTATGTCAACAGCAATGGTTATATCGTGGTATGTCAACACCAATGGTTATATTCAATGGTTATATCGTAGTATGTCAACACCAATGGTTATTATTGTGGTATGTCAACACATGGTTATATTGTGGTATGACAACACAATGTTATATCGTGGTATGTCAACACCAATGGTTATATCGTGGTATGTCAACACCAATGGTTATATTGTGGTATGTCAACACAATGGTTATATCGTGGTATGTCAACACCATGGTTATATCTGGTATGTCAACACCAATGGTTATATTGTGGTATGTCAACAGCAATGGTTATATCGTGGTATGTCAACACATGGTTATATTCAATGGTTATATCGTAGTATGTCAACACCAATGGTTATATTGTGGTATGTCAACACCAATGGTTATATCGTGGAATGACAACACCAATGGTTATATCGTGATATGACACCAATGGTTATATCGTGGTATGTCAACACCATTGGTTATATTGTGGTATGTCAACACCAATGGTTATATCTTGGTATGTCAACAGTTTTTATCGTGGTATATCAACATGGTTATATCGTGGTATGTCAACAAATTATATCCTGGTATGTCAAAGCAATGGTTATATCGTCGTATGTCAACACATGGTTATATCGTGGTGTGTCAACAGCAATGGTTATATCGTGGTGTGTCAACAAGTTATATCTTGGTATGGCAACACCATGTATGGTTATATCGTGGTGTGTCAACAGCAATGGTTATATCGTGGTATGTCAACAGCAATGGTTATATCGTGATATGTCAACAGCAATGGTTATATCGTGGTATGTCAACAGCAATGGTTATATCTTAGTATGTCAACACCAATGGTTATATCGTGGTATGTCAACAGCAATGTTATATCTTAGTATGTCAACACCAATGGTTATATCGTGGTGTGTCAACAGCAATGGTTATTCGTGGTATGTCAACACAATGGTTATATCGTGGTTGTCAACAGCAATGGTTATATCGTGGTATGTCAACAGCAATGGTTATATCGTGGTATGTCAACAGCAATGGTTATATTCGTGGTGTGTCAACAAGTTATATCTTAGTATGTCAACACCAATGGTTATATCGTGGTGTGTCAACAAGTTATATCTTGGTATGGCAACACCAATGGTTATATCGTGGTATGTCAACAGCAATGGTTATATCGTGGTATGTCAACAGCAATGGTTATATCGTGGTATGTCAACAGAAATGGTTATATCGTGGTGTGTCAACAAGTTATTTCTTGGTATGTCAACAGCAATGGTTATATCGTGGTATGTCAACAAGTTATTTCTTGGTATGTCAACAGAAATGGTCATATCGTGGTGTGTCAACAAGTTATTCTTGGTATGGCAACACCAATGGTTATATCGTGGTATGTCAACAGCAATGGTCATATCGTGGTATGTCAACACCAATGGTTATATCGTGGTATGTCAACACCAATGGTTATATTGTGGTATGTCAACACCAATGGTTATATCGTGGTATTCAACAGCAATGGTCATATCGTGGTATATCAACACCAATGGTTATTCGTGGTATTCAACAGCAATGGTTATATCGTGGTATGTCAACACAATGTCATACCATGGTATGTCAACAGCAATGGTCATATCGTGGTATTCAACAGCAATGTTATATCGTGGTATGTCAGCAAGTTATACTTGGTATGTCAACAGCAATGGTTATATCGTGGTATGTCAACAGCAATTGTTATATCGTGGTATGTCAACAGCAATGGTCATATCGTGGTATGTCAACAGCAATGGTTATATCGTGGTTGTCAACACCAATGGTTATATCGTGGTATGTCAACAGCAATGGTCATATCGTGGTATGTCAACACCAATGGTTATATCGTGGTATGTCAACAGCAATGGTCATATCGTGGTATGTCAACAGCAATGGTTATATCGTGGTGTGTCAACACAATGGTTATATCGTGGTGTGTCAACACCAATGGTTATATCTTAGTATGTCAACACCAATGGTTATATCGTGGTGTTCACAAGTTATACTTGGTATGTCAACACCAATGGTTATATCGTGGTATGTCAACACCAATGGTTATATTCTAGTATGTCAACACCAATGGTTATATCTGGTTGTCAACAGCAATGGTTATAACGTGGTATGTCAACAGCAATGGTTATATCGTGGTATGTCAACACCAATTGTTATATCGTGGTATGTCAACAGCAATGGTTATATCGTGGTATGTCAACACCAATGGTTATATTGTGGTATGTCAACAGCAATGGTTATATCATGGTATGTCAACACCAATGGTTATATCGTGGTATGTCAACAGCAATGGTTATATCGTGGTATGTCAACACCAATGGTTATATCGTGGTATGTCAACAGCAATGGTTATATCGTGGTATGTCAGCAAGTTATACCTTGGTATGGCAACACCAATGGTTATATCGTGGTATGTCAACACCAATAGTTATATCGTGGTATGTCAACACCAATGGTTATATCGTGGTATGTCAACACCAATGGTTATATTGTGGTATGTCAACACCAATAGTTATATCGTGGTATGTCAACACCAATAGTTATATCGTGGTATGTCAACACTAATGGTTATATCTTAGTATGTCAACACCAATGGTTATATCATGGTATGTCAACACCAATAGTTATATCGTGGTATGTCAATACCAATGGTTATATCGTGGTATGTCAACACCAATGGTTATATTGTGGTATGTCAACACCAATAGTTATATCGTGGTATGTCAACACCAATAGTTATATCGTGGTATGTCAACACCAATGGTTATATCTTAGTATGTCAACACCAATGGTTATATCGTGGTATGTCAGCAAGTTATACCTTGGTATGTCAACACCAATGGTTATATCTTAGTATGTCAACACCAATGGTTATATCGTGGTATGTCAACACCAATAGTTATATCGTGGTATGTCAACACCAATGGTTATATCGTGGTATGTCAACACCAATGGTTATATCTTAGTATGTCAACACCAATGGTTATATCGTGGTATGTCAGCAAGTTATACCTTGGTATGTCAACACCAATGGTTATATCTTAGTATGTCAACACCAATGGTTATATCGTGGTATGTCAGCAAGTTATACCTTGGTATGTCAACACCAATGGTTATATCTTAGTATGTCAACACCAATGGTTATATCGTGGTATGTCAACACCAATGGTTATATCGTGGTATGTCAACACCAATGGTTATATCGTGGTGTGTCAACAGGTTATACTGTGGTATGTCAACAGTGGTTATCAAAGCGATCAACAATGTTAACGCCAATACCGTTCTCGTGACTAAGGTTTCAATCCACTCGTGTTTTAAACATAAACATAGTGGCAAGTCATGATTGACTGTACGACTTCCCCCTGCCCCACCCCTTTTTCTTTCTTTGTTTTTTTGTTTTTTTGGTTTGGTTTGGTTTTTGTTGTTGGGTTTTTCTTTCTTGTCAAAACGGACGCGAGATATTAATGTCAGTGAAATCTTTGAACACCACATGCCTCTTTAGATTCACAAAGTTTAATGTGAACACACCCACATTGCAATAAAACAAAACCAAATGAAAAATAAACGAACCAGAAACACCAATATCAATTTGCTTTCCGTTTAACATCGATACATATCAGTTAAAACACATACAAGTTGAAACACACACGCACACGTATTAACACATATATGTATATATACATACACACATATGTACACACACATATATATACACACACAACACACACACATATATATATGTGTGTACATATATATATATATATATATATGTATATATATATATATATACTCCTAATCATAATTTAAGGGCCACTTCTTCCTTCCTCTCTAATTTTAAGTTGAAATAATTGACAATGTTTAGAAATGATTCTATGTTTTATTTCATCATTTCCACACCTGTTTTGGAAAAAGAAATTAGCACAATGACCCATTAGTGAACAGCACATGCATTTAAAGGAACATCCCCCCCTTTTCAAAAAACAGAAAGTGTCAGATTTGGCCAATCTGTTTTCAATATCGCGTGTGTCCGCCCCGAGCCTGGATGCATGCTTCACAGCGCCGATGCATCGACCCCACAAGGGTACGGAGTGTGTCCTGAGGGATGGCCGCCCACTCGATCTGCAGGATGTCGACGAGCCTGGCCAGGGTGCCCGGTGGGGGGTGGTTGTCCCTGATGCGCCTCCCGAGCACATCCCAGAGGTGTTCAATTGGGTTCAGGTCAGGTGAGCACGCTGGCCAGGCCATACGGACGACTTCATGCTGCTCCAGGAAGTCGGTCACAAGGCGTGCTCGATGCGCAGGTGCATTGTCGTCCTGGAAGATGGCGCCTTGACCAAGGTCCACAAGCGCAGGCAGTGCCACGGCCGCCAGAACCTCGTCCCGGTACCGGACCCCGTTCAGGATGCCGTCAATGGGGAGCAGGGGGGTCCGGGTACCACGGCTCATGCCACCCCACACCATCACCGACCCGCCGCCGTACCGGTTATGCTCTTGGACAGTGGCGTCAGCGAACCTCTCCCCTTGACGTCGCCACACCCGAGCCCGGCCATCGTTAAAGGTCAGGGTGAACCTGGACTCATCCGAAAACAAGACCCGGGCCCACTGTTGCCTTGTCCAGGTCACGTGCTCCCTGGCCCAGGTCATGCGGCGCACTCTGTTGACCGGTGACAGCACGGGTCGGACGGCCGGTCTCCGTGACCTCAAGTTTGCCTCATGTAGCCGTCTTCTCACCGTGCTGCAGCTGATGTTAGCACCTGTTGCGTCCCTCAGCTGACCCCTCAAGGTCACCGCAGTGGATGCCCTTTCCCTCAGGACGGAGAGGGCAAGGTAGCGGTCTTGCTGTCTTGTCGTTACTCTGGGTCGACCCGTGTGATGCCTTTCCTGGACTGCTCCAGTCTCATTGAAGCGCTCCAGCAGTCTCTGGATTGTGGAATGCGACACTTCAAGTCGTCTAGCAACTTCCCGCTGCGCTAGGCCTTCATCAAGCAGAGCGAGGGCTCTCCCCCGCTGCTCATCGTCATCCGTCGTCTTGCAAGCATGGTTAAAACGAACCAAGAACGGGTCCTTTTTATCCTCGTCTGCGGGCAACTTTGGCTGGAGTAGTGTTCAAAAAGGGCTTGCCTTGCACGTGCAAAGCGAATTTTGTCGCGACCTTGCCTGCGTCGTCAGAGAGACCCTGCTGAAGATTCGACAATTTCGTGTGGAAATTGTCTTCCTTGGGCCGCCCATTGCAAATCGGCAAATCCCCAAACACGTGCCAAAAGGAAACTGCAATGTTGTCTGAGCTCTTATCCATTCAGTTACGGCAACGAATTGGAGAAAAGAGTAAGAGAAAATAGGTTATTTCTCCTTTCAAAAATTGACTCAAAAACGTTCCTGGCCCTTCAATAATGACGTGTAGTATATATATACATATAATTATATATATATATATATATATATATATAGAAAGAGAGAGAGAGAGAACATGCATACAGAAATGTGCACGACACATGCAAGCAAGAGCATATACACACCACACATTTATGTAAATACATACATAAATACGCACAGTCTCTCGCACACACGTACATTACACACCCACACACGCACATTATGTCAACACATACTCGAGTACGCCCGCGCACGCACTCAAGCACGCACACATATACTAACCATACATACACCACCCCTGACATGCGCATACTAATCACACACACAAACACATACACACACACACAAACACACAATTTCTGTCAACACACACACAAGTACGCACAGCCGCGCGCGCACATACACACACACACACACACGCACGCACGCGCACAGTTACACAGTTTTAGACACACACACACACACACACACACACACACACACACACACACACACACAAAGTTACACACTCACACACACACACAGAGTTACACACTCACACACAGAGTTACATACACGTAGTTCAAGTACACACACACACACACACACACACACACACACACACACACACACACACACACACACACACACACACACACACACACAATGTGCATCTGCCGTCTGATGAAATGACCGTTCCCAGGTATTTGAACTTATTAAACTGTGTCAAGGTTGTGCCATTTGCTGTTATTTTGCATGAGCGGATTTCATGTTTTTTACTGATCACCATGACTTCAGTCTTCCTGCTGTTTAGTTCCAACCCCTTACCTTTGCTTTCTATTTCTAGTATATTCACAAGGTTTTGTAGGTCCCTTTCATTTTCTGCAATTAGCACGGTGTCATCTGCGTACCGAATGTTGTTTATCATTTTCCCTCCAACTTTTAATCCAGGGTCTTCTTCCAGGTTTCTCATGATGTTTTCGCTGTATAGTGAAAACAGACCTGGTGACAAAACACAACCCTGTCTGACTCCTCTTTTGATGTTTTGGAAAGAGCTCACATCGTTTTCTATTCTCATTGCAGCTGTTTGTTCCCAGTACATATTCCTGATTATTCGTAGATCTTTTCCATCAACATTGAGTCTCCAGTTGCAGACACACACAACCTAATATATATACACTCTCTCTCTCTCTCTCTCTCTCTCTCTCCTTTCTCTCTCTCTCCCCTCTCTCTCTTGACAAACACACAAGCACGCGCACACACAAAACACTCATAAGATACATTAAACACACACATAACCTAATACAGACACTCTCTCTCTCTCTCTCTCTCTCTCTCTCTCTCTTTCTCTCACACACACACACACACACCCTAATATACACACATACATAATCTCTCTCTCTTCAACAAACACATGCACACGCATGCGCACACACACGCGCACACACACGCGCACACACACGCGCGCGTGCGTACACACACACACAAAACACTCACACAAAATACACAAAACACACACACATAAACTAATAAAGACTCTCTCTCTCTCACACACACACACACATACATGCCCACAAACACAACCTAATATACACACACAATCTCTCTCTCTCTCCCTCTCTCTCTCCTTCTCTCTCTCTCATACACACACAAAGTTTGCTCACAGAGTTCGCTTACATCCTACTATTGGGCTACTTAGGCTGCCACCAAATTAAAATAGTGAAAACAGTCTTGAGGCTACTGGGCGTTAAATCACTTCTACGATGTATCTGAAATGTAATTTTAAGAAACAGTGATTCAGGCACCTTAAATGAGAGGAAAAAAGTGACGAGAAAAAGTTGTACTGGCAAATTGATAGCTCAATGAACAAACTGGTGGTGAAGACACGGTGACATGTAGAACCAGCACTCGAGAAAAAGTAAAAAGGTGACGTACAACCACAAAAGGTACTGATGTGATATAGTGAGACACGATGACATATGCAACCTTCATAAGAAAAAAACAACAACTTATACCAACAGAGTTTTTGTTCTTGTTGCTTAAAGCCCAGCCGACTGTGAAGAGCCATATGAGGGCTATAACCATGTCAAAAAGTACACTCTACCTCACAGAAGATTACAAGAAAATATGTTAAAGAAAAGTAAGTACACAGATCAATGCATTTCCACACGTATTCTAAGAATATGTCCATGGCGTTGACCACTTTGTCCAATTTATCACCAGGGGATTTTAAAAAAACATACCTGAATACAAAATTAAACATAAATAAGGACACTAGAACTAACATTCTTATTCTTACTGTTGCTTAAAGCCCAGCCGACTGCATAGAACCATATCAGGGCTATAACCGTTTCAATACACAGCATTTCAACAGGAAAAAAAAAGGAAAAGACAATTAAGTACACATAACATAAGAGATGCCCTTAGCGTTGACCAGTCTGTCCAATTTATCACACAGGGGATTTAAAAAAAAGATACCTGAATACAAATTAAACATAACTAGTGACACTAAAACTCATATAAAAACGGGCCTAAATTACCTAAAATTGCTTCTGTATATCTCATTTCCCCAGAACCAAACGTGCCTTGAATGTTTGTACCCAATTATCAATCCCAAGAGAAATATGCAAGACTTTATTTAACAGATACAATTGAATGGACCAGCAAGGCAGAAAATAATAGGAAGAAGTGACAGAAAGCAAAGGAACAAGACAGAAACAAACAGTGACAGAAAAGTGGACATTTCTAGCACAGAATTTCCTGAAGGTGGAGATACTACATATACTTACACTGAAGAGCCCCCGGCCTCCCCACAGGGGGAGCAAACATTACAACTTGCCTAAATAACCTAAAATTGCTCACACAATCATATTTCCCTAGAACCAAAAATGCACTTAACACATGTACCCAATTACCAAACCTAAGAGAAAGTATGTAAGACTTTGTCGAACATATACAGGTCAATGGACCAGCAAGACATGAAATAAAGAAATGACAGAAAAAGAAACAAGGTACAAACAGAATGACAGAAAAGATGAAATTTCTTGCACAGAATTTCCTGAAGGTGGGGATACTGTTTATACTGAAAGAGCCCCCAGCATCCCCATTGGGGATACCAACAGGATGACATAATCCACACTGAAACAAAATTGCGAACATATGGTGACAGACACAGCAATCATAGACAGGGTGCTATTTCAACAAAGTGACATAAGATTAAACCTGTCAATTAAACGATCGAGAAATCCCTGCTAACGAATCAAGTTTTGCAGAGATGACATTTTGGCAGGTCTTAATTTATGTTGCAGGTTATGACACTCACAACTTTCATACCACACCACACGTTTCAATCAAATTTAGATCTAGTCAAATTCCGTCCCTTGGCAGCCGAGTTATCTCGACAAATATTTTCACAATTTGGACTAAACTGGTTCAGGTCTTGGAGCAGTCTTATCCAAGGTGTAGTTTAGTTTCAGTCTCCATTGCACACCTAAACTGCACACTTTCCCTTCATGTGCCACAACCTGTGTTAAATTAAACTTTACACAAAACAAAATGTTTACGCAAAATGTGCACGACACGCGAGATACGTAATATGCGGTACAGACCTCGTTCCTTCCTCAGTCACATTGTGATCGTCTCTTCTTCGTGTCTGCAGTTTTGTTGTCGTTGTTGCTGCTGACGTTTTCCATGTGAGCGTGAAATACAGATGTGTAAAACGTGTTGCACAAGCGTTTGTTACATCAATAACAAAAACAAGGCGAAGACACAAAATTTGGAAATAGCATTTTCCAAAACACCAATGTAGAAGATTTAGAATGCGCTCAACAAAGGAATACATTACAGTCTGGATCTTGATAAACATAAAATAAAATAAAAACTGAAAATAAATTCAAGCATTCGGCTTCCGTGTGACATGACCGTTATTGTTTTTAAAACCCAGCCAACTGCGTACAGCCATATCAGGGCTATGACTGCTTCAAAACATACAAACCTTCAACAAGGAAAAAAATTAAGTACACATATCAATGCATTCGCCCACATAATCTAAGGACATGCCCCTGGCGCCGACCACTCAGTCTAATTCATCGCATAGGGGATTTAAAAAACACACTTGAATACAAATTTAATACCTTTGCGAGCATAGTTACTCGTCGGCGGTCCTTGGGTCAGACTTCGACAGCTGTTGACAACATTTGACAATCCTTCACTTTTGCCGTTTTGGAGTTGGCATACTGATCCTGAAGGAGAGGATTTGGGCGTGGATTAGAGTTACTCAATGTTTCACACACACACACACACACACACACACACACACACACACACACCCACACACACACACACACACACGAAGTACGCATAACGTGCGTGTTTGTGTGTGCCCGCGTGTGCATGCATGCATGTCTGCATGGGAGTGTGTCCTTTTGTGGGTCGGTGCATCAAGTGCGTGCGCGCGTGACCACGTACATGCGTGCGTGACCACGTGTATGCGTGCGTGTGTATGTGCGCGCGTTAAAACAAGTGTCTAGCAAGAAAACATGATAGAGCAGCAAGAAAAATTGAAGCCGATAAATCGCCTGATAAAGAAAACGTTTGTAGTGGACTAAATAGTGTTTGTGGGTATATTTTTAATTTAAATCATTATTACGGTCATCCCCCCCACCCCACCTTTGGGATGCCGGGGTTGCTTTCAGTATAAATAGTATCCCCACCTTCTGGAAATTCTGAGCTGGAATGTCCTCTTTTCTGTCACTCTTTGTTTCTTTCTTCCTCCTTTGCTTCGTCATTCTTCCTATCATTTTCTGCCTTGCTGGTCCATTCACCTGTATGTGTTCGATAAAGTCTTACGTACTTTTTCATAGGATTGATAATTGGGTACATGTGTTCAGTGCATTTTTGGCTCTAAGTAGGCGAGATATGCGGAAGCAATTTCAGGTAATTTAGGCCAGTTTTTATGTATGTTTTGGTGTTCTTATGTATGCTTAAAACGCAATCATGGGATTTTTCACCAACGCTGTAGGATTTAATCCGACTTTCATTCAGGCTTTATTCCCTGTAAAAACAAGACTTACCGGTATCAAGACGCGCTGGAAACGTTTGCCTGGCGCGTGATAAAAAATTACGACACGCTTTTTTTCATTTCTGCTATCATTTGCTTCGTTCAAAAATGCTGCTCTCCCTTTCAATATAATTATGCAGCAAGAAATCAAGGGGATGAAGACAACAAACTGGTTGAGCCATATTAAAAAAGATAAGTGTGTATAGGTCTGTCTCTCTGTCTGTTTATCTTTCTCTGTCTGTCTGACTGCCTGTCTGTCTGTCTGTCTCTCTTTGTGCGTGTGCGCGTGCGTGCGAGCGTGCGTGCATGTGTGTGTGTGTGTGTGTTTGTGTATACGTGTCTGCGTGTGTGTCTGAGTCTGTCTGTTTTAGTGTGTCTGTATCTGTTTAAGTCTGTGTCTGTCTGTGTTTTCGACAGAATTCTGTTGACAAGATTTCTTCAGCTGTTTGCTGAGGGGATCTTACCAAATTTGGATCAACGGTGTGACACTGCTGTGGAGTGGTAAGGATGCATAACTTGGAAACTTTGGTATGAAGGTCAAGGTCACAGGGAAAAATCTCCCCCCCCCCCTTCTGCCCCCCTTCTAATATCAGTACTTTTTCATGAATTCTTGACAATATTTAAAATCTGTTTTTACTTTTTCGTGACAGTCTGCCATTGTCCTCGATTCACGTCAAGTTTCCTTTTATCTGATGCTTATTTAAGGTCAAAATGACCTGGAAAACTACAAAATGTGGATATTCTGATGCAGGATTAGGGAGTCTGCCATACAATTGCCGGCAGGTTTGAGTGGGGCGCATATGGATTTGTTTGAGTGTGATGAATGCTTCTTGAATGAACCACGAACTCGTCTTCGTTGACATTGTTTCCGATTATTATCAGTAGCTTTATTCTTTCTTTCTTTTTCTTTTTTCTTTTTCTCTCTTTTTTCTTTTTTGAATGAAAATGATTTGTACAAAATTGTTATTTACGTAATACTGTTCAGGTGTCCGTTGATATCACAGTCCTCTTTGTCAGTATCTTCTTTGCATATTCAAAACACATGAATAATGTTTTACTTTTATGCACGTGAATCGTGCCTTCTCCCTTCCACTTTTTCTTTCTATTGAAACGAAGTAGGGTCTGGTCCTCCATTCCTTCTTTTCCAGATTTTGACTCTTCTCTTGGATTGAGATTTAAATGCGTTTGTTGGTATACTGTAAAAGACATTGTGCAACGTAAAGAACAATAAATAATAAAAGAAGTTTCTAAAACAAATTGTAGGGTCGCTGCAGTTGAGTGATGATGGCAGTGGGGGGGGGGGGGTGTTCAAATCAGTCCAAAACGTGAAGATGGTTATTCAGCCAATAAATCTAGACACCCTAGCATGATACAAACTGAACAGTTTTGACCAAGGGACTGAATGTAGACGTGGGGGCGTACGACCATACCTCACCGGCTAAGTCTGAATGAGGCAGGTCCTGCAGCAGGCATTAATTATGACCTGTGTTTATATGTTATATCCACTGCCGCACTGATCTTGGCCTTGCTCCAGTTTCAAGGTCTCGCAAGTCTATGGAAACATTCAAAAGGAGACAAACAAAGAAAGGTCATCCGTGGGCCTCAGTAGCTCTGTTGGTTTGAGCGTCTGATTCACATGCTAATGGCTGTGGGTTCGAATCCTGGGGTGTGCTATATTAAAATTGGCCTTCTCACTGTCCCATCTTAACATCATTGTTGTTTAGGTGGTGTCAGTATAGGATTAGATAAGTCCCCCTTCCCCCACTTCCCTGGGATGGTTATACCCGTCGGCCATATCACGTGAGGTGGGTGTCGACCTAAAAACTGAACCAAATCAATCAATCAATCAAAGGTAAGCCAGACCGACGGGTGCGGTAGTCAAGTAGGTAAAATGTCGGACTTCCAATCAGAAGGTCTGGGGTTCGATCCTACCTGGGCACCTCCCACATAGGAAGGTAAAGGTTGGAGATCTTTTCCCATCTCCCAGGTCAACACGTGTGCAGGCTTGTTAGGGCTTAAAACCCATTCTCGTGTGTATACACGCACACAGAACATCAAATACGCAGGTTAAAGATCCTGTCAGCTATGTCATTGTCTGCTGGCTTATAGAAGCCTGAAAACACTCAATTTGCACGTCCACTAAAGACAGAGTATGCAGACTATGCAGCAACATACCGCCTGTGAACAGCCAGAATGCAAACAATAAACTAATAAATAAATAAACAAACAAATAAATACATAACTAAACATAGAAATAGATATGTAAACAAATAAAATATAGGTCAATCCAACAAGTAAGCAACTAAATGGATGACACCAAAATTAGCGGACTGTCACTGGTGTTTCCCTCAGCATTTGAAATTCATAAAAATCAGGGCATTCACAAGGCTGCCCGGAATAAAATATTGAAGAGAGAGGTTTATTTCCCAGGTCCCTTCCTTTTAAGCCCAATTAGCTTTCCTGCTTATCTGCAAAAAAATGTGAAAGACGACAAGACAGTCAGTAAAAGAGAAAGTGAGAAACAGAGGGAAGGGGAAGGAGAAGAGAGAAAGAGAGAATATGTTGGAACAGTGTGTGTGTATGTATGTGTGTGTGCGTACGTGCATGCGTGCGTGCGTGCGTTTGTGCGTGAGTGACAGAGAGGATGTAAGCTTGGATCAATGGTCATTCGTCTGTCAGGCTTGAGTGTACCCTAGCTCAGTATCTTGAGTATGAGAGTCAGAGGTTTTATGACCGCTTGGGTCAGGGGGAGTTTTGGTCGTTGGGGTTATCAAGGGAAACAACCTTTCTTTCTCTCTCTTGGGGATATCAGGTTAAAAATCCTTTCCCTCTCTTGGGGATATCAAGGGAAACGATTCTTTCCCTCACTTGGGGCTATCAGGGTCAAATCTTCTTTCTCTCTCTTGGGGATATTACGGTAAACGCTCCTTCTTTCCCTCCCTTGGGGCTATCAGGGGCAAATCTTCTTTCTCTCTCTTGGGGATATTACGGTAAACGCTCCTTCTTTCCCTCCCTTGGGGCTATCAGGGGCAAATCTTCTTTCTCTCTCTTGGGGATATTACGGTAAACGCTCCTTCTTTCCCTCTCTTGGGGCTATCAGGGGCAAATCTTCTTTCTCTCTCTTGGGGATATTACGGTAAACGCTCCTTCTTTCCCTCTTTTGGGGCAATCAGGGGAAACAATTCTTCCCCTCTCTTGGGGCTGCCTAGGGAAATAATCCGTCTTTCCCTCTCTTGGGGTTATCAAGAGAAACAATCCTTCTTTCCTTTTCTTGGGTCTATCAAGGGAAACAATCCTTTCCCTTTCTATAGGTTGTCAAGGCAAGTAATCCTTTCCCTCTCTTGGGGCTATCAAAGGAAACAACCCTTCTTTATTTCTATTAGGGCTAACAAGGAAAACAACCCTTCTTTCTCTCTCTCTTGAGGATAACAAGGGAAACAATCCTTCTTCCTTCCTCTTGGGGCTAACAAGGGAAACAATCCTTCTTTCCCTCTCTTGGGGCTAACAAGGGAAACAATCCTTCTTTCCCTCTCTTGGATCTATCAAGGGAAACAACCCTTCTTTCTCTCTCTTGGGGATAACAAGGGAAACAACCCTTCTTTCTCTCTATTGGGGCTAACAAGGTAAATAATCCTATTTTCCCTCTCTTGGGGATAACAAGGGAAACAATCCTTTCTCTCTTAGGGCTATCAGGGGGAATAACCCTTCTTTCCCCCTTTTGGGGGCTATCAAAAGAAAGAATCCTTCTTTCCTTCTCTTGGGGCTTTCAAGGGAAACAATCCTTCTTTCCCTCTCTTGGGGCTATTAAGGGGAAACGATCTTTCCTTTTCTTGTGGTTACGACAATCTCCCAACGTTTACCTTTATTGTCGGTCCCCCGCAGTCGTTCTCTCTCTATTACTTCGCATTCTTTTCGGGAGGGTGGGGGGATGAGGAGGGGGTGGGGAAAGAGTTCTTTCGGGGTGGAGAGTTGCTCATCTCGGCCTATTGATTCAAAATGGAAATGCCATTCAAACCATCAGGCTTGATGGACCGGCGCGATTCGTCTCACCCAACGTAATCCTTATCTCTCTGTCTGTCTCTGCCTGATGGTATCAACAGCACTTGATCAGATGGGACTTGGACGACGAAATACTACCAGAACTATCGGTTCTCTGTTACTGTATGTAGTGATAGGTTTAGGGGTGTTCGTAAATGAGAGAGAGAGCGGGGAGGGGGGGGGAGACAGAGAGAGAGAGAGAGAGAGAGAGAGAGAAAGAAAGAGTGCGCATTTATGTCTACGTGTGTTTGTATGGCTGTGTTGTGTTTGTACTGTGTGTGTGTGTTTCTGTGTATATGTCTGTCTGTCTGTCTGTCTGTCTGTGCATTGTGTGTGTGTGTGTGTGTGCGCGCGTGCGCGAGTGCGCACGCGCATGTGTGTGTGCGTGTGTTTAAGTGTGTGTTCGTGTTTTTAAGTTGTTATTCGAGCAATCCATTAATCTTGTAATTGTGACCTTGGAAATGTACCAAAACTATCCAAACTTAGAAACTGGCAAGTGTCACTCAAAGTATTACAAGTGTGCAGCAGGTGAACTTGATTAAGTTCACTATAATCCCCATAATGATGTTGATACAAATGCCAAATAACCATCACTACACAAGAGAGTTTATTTATATTTAACTCTAAATCACTTCATTAATCCATACAGAAATTCATTCGTGCAGCCACACGTATATTTTTTCGTTTTTATTGCTTAAAGCTGAGCCGAGTGGACAAGGCCATATGAGGGCTATAACCATGTCAAAACTTACACTACATCTGGTTGGGAAAAAATGGACAAGAACATTATGTACACATATCAATGCATGCGTACACATAATCTAATGATACATCCCTGGCACTGACCACTCCATCCAATTTATCACCAGAAGATTTCCAAAAAACAAACCTGAACACAAAAGTGAACATAATTAAAGACATCAAAGCATACACAAAAATGGCCTAAATTATCTACAGTTGCTCCAGCACAGCACATTTTCCTATAGCCAAACATGCAGTCAATACATGTACCCAATCATCAATCCTTAGAGAGAGTAGTAAGGCTTTACAGAACACATACAGGTGAATGGACCTGCAAAATAGAAAATGATAGGCAGAAATGACAGAAAGCAAAGGAACAAGGCAGAAACAAAGAGAGTAATAGAAAAGAGGAAATTTCTAGCACACAATTTCCAAAAGGTGGGGATACGATTTATACTGAAAAGATCCCGCCAAGCTGGAAGGAAACAGCACCAGCAGACCCAGGAAGAAAATATGGACTGTTTTGCGAAGTGGATGAGGACAGAAAGAGCAGATGTACTTGCAAAGACAAAGGACAGATTCGTATGAACAGCCATTACCGCCAACGCCATGCGGCAAAATCACATGATGATGATGATGATGATTTGCTTGAACATGCCAGACACTTTGAAATATGTCTCGAATTGAGAATATGGAAAAAATGAAAATCTTCAATTCTGTCATGAAATTTGCAAGTGCTGCTGAACTATTGAATGTAACGTAGCTTGGAACCCCCGCTCCTCCCTCCCTCCCCTCCCCCTTCCCTGTTTCACTTTTCTTGTCTTTCTTTCTTTTACTATTCCTCTTCTTCTTTCATTTATTCATTTTATTATCCTTTATTTATATTCATTTGTTTTATCTATCTCTCTGTCTATCTATCTATCTATCTATCTATCTATCTATTTTTTATCCAGACAGGTATCAGCCATACCAGCGTTGTTTCGTCAGCGTTTTGAAGGTCGTCAAACGTAATTGTAATGACCGAGTTTGTCTGCAGCCAGCAGTGTTTGGGTTCTTTCCCCTTCATCCAAGGTACTTAGACCCCGCTTGTGAGAGGCAAAAGAAGGGACCCGAGAAACACTTAAGCTGACACCATCAGAATGATGGAGACATTAAGATGGGCAGCCAACAGGTCAGTTAATAATGTTGCCGGTGGGATTGAACTCGAGATATGAGATCTTGAGTCCATGGCTCCATCAAAAGAACCAACCAAATAAGGTAGTGGCCCACATGAAAAAAGGGGGGGGGGGGAGGTGAACCCTCGACTTCCACGTTCAAGCACGATGCCTTGACCCTTTGACTCCTACACCTTATCCACCAACAGTAAAAATTTAACCCTTTGTTTCCCTCACCCTATGTACCAGCTTCCTGCAAGAAGCTGGTAGACAGGGTGAGGGAAGCAAAGGGTTAACTTTTGCTTTGCTAGCTTAGTTGATAATGCAAGATGCTGGTGAACAGGGTGTGGGAATCAAAGAGTTAAAGACTGGGCCATCCAGACTGGTTGGATGAGAAGTAGAGCACTCGCCTTCCAATTTAAACACACAAGTTTGCGTGAGTTCGAATCTCACGCGAACAATATTTAAATTGAATAAAGTCCTCACATATATACTGTTTATGAGGACAAGCACATAAAATTTTCAGAAAAATCATGAAAATAGTAGTCACCTCCTTTGATGGGCTGAACCGTAATTACTGTGTTGACCCGGTAACCCCATTCCCCTCCCCTTCTAATGTATGCATGTTATTCATGTATACTACCTGTAAGTATATTCTTGTGTATTTGTATTTGCATTGCTTTCTTGTGTATGTATCTGAAAGATTGCATTTCTCAGATGTATCCCTTCCCCTCCACCTTCTAATGCAGTAATTTCCTATTTATTATAACGTCTTCTGAACGTCGGTTAAAATTAGAATCGCTTTGTCGTCACATCAAAAACACACTTGCAAAGAAATCCTGTGAAATATTAGAAGTTCTGCTGTTCAGATCACCATTCAAAAAAATAAACGTCATTTGTTAACAAACTGTCAGTTAAACATTCTTCAAATAAAATTATGCCATTATCAAAACCAAAATGCCCATAATAAGGGGAGCCCTCTGGAGGCACATAACAACAAACGTACAATATATTCTTATCTGTTCCAAACAAATTTTTGTCGATAAGAAACACACAAAAGTTACTATAATCAACATCAATAACTTTCACGAAGGGAATAAATTCATTCTTTACCAAACAAACCGCCCCGCCTGCTCGCCTCCCTTGTTTAGATAATTTAAAAGCTGGTTTACAGAAGATTTTGTATCCATTAAATGCGTTCGACTGAAAGTCTTCCATAAAAGTTTCAACTAGGCAAATAAGATCAAAACTACAGATAAACAAAACAAAATCACGGTCTGTAATTTTCGAAACTATATATATATATATATATATATATATATATATATATATATATATATATATATATATATATATATATAATATTATTGACATTCCACAACAAAAATGTAAATGGATGCTCCTTGTTAACACTATATGTAAATGGCTTGTCTTTCACGTGGTCGCTCGTGCTGCTATCTGACAAGTTGGCCACACTGACCTTGTTCATTTGGCATCGTTCACGCGCGCCACTGACAGACACAGACGAACGAACAAACAACCGGTGTATGGTCAGTGTGGTTCTGTTTTGATGGCAAGGGAGAAAGATTATTTTTAAAGCCAGGCCGGCCATCATCCTACCTGCTTTTCTGCAAGCCATCTTTACCATCAACATAATATTTTTTACCATCGATTATCAGATGGTCAAAAACCATTGTTGCTCTTTTTCCATCTTTGCGCGCTGTGTTTAGATGGGGTTTCAGTTTACTTCTAATTTCCTTACACGAGTAAAAAAAAATCTTCCCCCACAAAAACATTGGATCCTTTCAGTTTTCTTTTACATTTCAAAATTTGGACTTTATCTTTGTAAAGCAACAACGTGCAATTATTGGAGAATCAGGTTTTACATTCAAACAATGAACGTGATCAAATTGTATGTCACCCGCTATCTCCAATTTGTCAGTGATGAGATCCTGTATTTTACCTTTACATTGTTCCATTGGTTTCATTTTTTCCTCTATTCATCCCATAAAAAATAAGATTATTTCTTTTTGATCTGCCCTCAAGGTCATCTGTTTTCCTCTCCAGTTCATCTACTTTAGCTAGTAACGCAGAATTAGTTTTCACAAGTTCGTTTTCGTTTCTGAGAAATCCCACCTCTTCTCTCAAATCTTTGACCCCACTCTGCAGTGTTGCATATTGTTCGCCAAGTTCCTTTACACTGTTGTCTAACTGACAAAACTTACTGTTCATGTTGGCGTTCATGTCATTGACTTGGGAGTAGAGCACTGATCATCACCACCACGTCTGCCAGAGTTGGTTCCTGAGAAGGAGGGGGAAGAGGAGTCGCCTGGGCACCACTGTCCATCTGTCCCGTCATACTGGTCCGACGTCCAACGCTAGTCAGTCTGGTCTGCCGTGTACTGTCCGCTCTGGAAGGTGCAAGACCGGGATTCTGCTCCACGTCACCGCACTGAAGTAAAAATCCTCCCCAGAACGTCAGCGAGAGGAGCGATCCTATTATGACACCGTCTAGTCTGGATTTTGCTGTCATGGTGGCAACTCTCATGGCGGCTCCCTCTTCAACATGAATGAGACGTATACTGACTGGAACGTGCCACATGTCGCTCTAACAGCCAGCTGCACCGACGGCATGGTTCTTTACGGTGCTTCTTGCTGAGTATTTTGATATCACTCTCATGCAGTCCTGAGAAAACGGCGCGAACAAGGAGACAATGTGAAGCGTGTCTTTCGTTTATCGGCACTAGGTTACGCCCCCGACAGACAGACAGACAGAGAGAGAGCTCTGGACAATGCCATCATCAAAACACCAGCTGGTAAACGCTCTATTCGTAGGCCTACATGCTGGACAATATTGATATGAAAGAAATGATTGCTGACCCGATACAAACCAAAGAGACAAGTACCTAACGTAGGTAGGCTACCAGTCTCTTTGCCCTAACTCTATGTCAGTCCTGCAATAATTTCCCCCGTTGGGTTGCCGGGGGCTCTTTCAGTATAAATAGTATCCCCACCTTCTGGAAATTCTGTGCTAGAAATTTCCTCTTTTCTGTCACTCTCTTTGTTTCGGCCTTGCTGCCTTGCTTTCTGTCATTTCTACTTATTTTCTGCCTTGATGGTCCATCCACCTGTATTTTTCCCATAAAGTCTTACGTACTTTTTCTTCGGATTGATAATTGGGTACATGTATTAAGTGCATTTTTGGCTCTAAGGAGGTGAGATATGCGGAAGCAATTTTAGGTAATTTATGTCTGTTTTTGTATATGTTTTGGTGTCCTTATGTATGCTTATATTTGTATTCAGGTGTGTTTTTTAAATCTCCCCTGTGCGATAAATCGGACGGAATGGTCCTACGCCGGGGGCATGTCCTTAGATTATGTGCGCGAATGCATTGATATGTGTACTTAATATTCTTTTTCTTTTCTTTTTTTTTTCCTGTTGAAGTTTTGTGTGTTTTGAAGCGGTTGTAGCCCTGATATGGCTCTGCGCAGTCGGCTGGGCTTTAAACAACAATAAAAGAAAGAAAGAAAAGCCTGCAATATTAGCCACCACGAAACAAGAAACATCAACTAGCTAAGTAACTAAAGCTGGTTGTTCTCCTTCAGTCTCCAAGGCTAATGGAACCTGCATCGCCGAACTGATGTTTCTGAAACACAAGTTCGAGCATAATGACACGTGAGAAGCCACCAATGCAAAGTTGTTTTTTTTTATTTATTTAAGTTAACCCTTTGACGCCCGCACTCTATCAACCAACTGCAAAAACTTAACCCTTTGTCTCCCCCCTCCCATCCACCAGCTTCGCTTTGCCGAAATGGTTGACAATGCAGGATGTTGATGATGGTCATGGTGCGGGACTCAAAGGATTATTTTATTTATCTATTTCTTTTCTTTTCTTTCTTGTTTATTTATTTTGTTTTATTTCATTTGTTCGTTTATGTATTTATTTATATTTCTATTTAATTTGTATTATTTGTTTTATTTATGCGTGTATTTATTTATCTATTCATGTATTTATTTATTTTGTTTTATTTATTTATCTATCTATGTATTTATTTATTGATTTGTTTATTTATTTGCCTTTCAGTTGTTTCAGGTTGCATGATATATGCACGCTGTTTTGCCCCACTGTGCAGGCGATAAGTTACTGCACAGTCTGCATTCTCTATATATTAGTAGACGCGCAAGCGGGGTGTTTTTATGTTTCCATACTGCGAATGATGCATTTAAACAACCACGCACACACAAACACACATTCACACCACACACGCACGCCGCACGCACGCACCACGCACGCACACACACACACAACACGCGCAGGCACACACATACGCGCAGGCACGCACACACATACACACACACAAACACACGCGCGCGCACACCATCACACGCATACACACACAGACACACGCACAAACACACACGCGCACAAACACACACTTAAATACACACACACACGCACTAACACACACACACACACACACATACACACACACACACACACACACACACACACACACACACACACACACACACCACGCCCCCACACACGCACGCACACACACACACATACGAAAAAAAAAACCATGATCATCCATATACACACGGACACTGAAGACAAGTCAAGCATTGTATAATGAGCGAAATTATAATGACAACATGTCTGACCCTCGCGCTGTGTCCTTCCTTGACGAATATCGCCAAACATAATTATCCAAAGCAAATTACCGAAACAAAGATCGTCACACAAAACCACGGACAATAAGTACAGGTGCTCTTTGCACGTAAGTAAGTTTTCATATGTGACCTGCTCTGACTAAAGGTACAATAAGTCGGGTGAGGCCTTCTGCTGCTGTGGGCTGAAAACTCTGAACAGAGACAATAAGTCGATTTTGAGTTTTCTGCATTTTCATGCTTTATAACCACTTTTACACCATGTCCTAACACAATAAAGTCAAATTCAATCGATAAGTATCATTTTTTGTGTTTAAATGTTTTCTTCTCCTTTCAAAATATTCACAAGTTCTGTAATATTTTGGTGATTGAAGTACGCTTTTCTTAAATTTATTTTTCTTTTTGTTTTGGATGGATGGACAATTAAGTAAACAAGGGAAGAATGGAATTTCAGCTGATTTGGTTGATATTTAATGCTTGTTGCTAAGAAGTTTCTGACAATACCTTTTCAATTCAGGCCTATTCTCTTCAACACTTTTTTCTCAAAAGGCTGACTTGACCCCTCTCATCTTTGAAAGCCCCTAACTTTTTTTTTTTTGTAGCCTGAAACTCAACTTTAGTACCATTTGAAAGCTGAGATTCTAAACTTTATAGTGATACCAAAACCTAAAAATGCCTAAATTGAGACTTATTGTGCCTTTTGTGAGAATGGGTCACATATAGACTTGAAAACAGTTCAGGCGAGCATAATATACACAAAACAGGTGAGCACATACATAACTGATAGGGTAACATGTGTGAAGGATTTCAAAATTGTCCCCTCATGCGCATACACAGACATGCACACACATACATACACACACATACACAAACACGTGTGTGCACTCACACGCATGTGCGCACACAAATATACACATACATCTGTACACTCGCATTCACACAGTGTGTATACTCGCATGCACGCGGGCGCGCGTACACACACACAAACACGCACGCACACACATACGTACACTCCCACACACAGGATACACACACATGTATATACACTCGCACTCAGTCACTTGCACACACACTCAGACGCGCACATGTACACTCGCATGAATCTGGGCACATACACGTACGTACACCCGCATACAGAACATTCACACACGCGCACACACACACACACACAACACACAAACACACACACGATTATCTATACACTCGCACATACACGCATACATACATACACACACACAAGCACTCACATATCTGTACACTCGCAGGCACACACACACACACACACACACACACACACACACACACACACACACACACACACACACACACACACACACACACACACACACGTGCAAGTACATATCTCATATACTCACACCAACACATTAGATTAATCTATTTTTATTCTAAGAAGGAAGGTGTGTGTATTGTCCTTGCAATCCTTCCATGACATTTTACGACACAAATTAAAAAAAAATTTTATGTATGTAACAAAGTTAAAAAAAAAGGCATATAAAATCAAGAGGTATGTTTTGCATAGTATCGTGTGCAAGCTGTCTTGTCAAATGACATGAAAGCTAGTAAGAACATAATCATAACCAAATAATACCATATGCAAACGATCTCGAAATTTTCACACCTTTCACATGCACACACGCATATACACACATACACGCAAATACACACACACACCGCAAATACATACACTCGCGCGCGCGCGCGAGCCTTGTCATGCAGTCTCAGTCCAGAATAGAACTGCACAGCATTATAAACAAAACAAACAAAAAAAACAAAAACAAAAACCACCAAAAAAGAATCAGAACAAATATTTAATACAGCCAGACAACACACACACACTAACACTAACACTAACACACGCACACATACACACACACATGCACACACACACACACACACACACACCACGCACACACACACACTCACGCACACACATACACACACACACAAAACACACATGCACACACACACACACACACGCACCACACACGCGCACATACACACAGCCACACACACCACACACACACAACACACACACACACACACACAAACACTCACACACACACACACACACACACAAACACACACATACGCACGCACACACACACAAACACGCACACACACACAAACACACACCGCACACGCACCACACACAATAAACACTCACACACACAAAACACACACACACAAACACATACACACACACAACACCACACACACACACACACACACACACACACACACACACACATGCACGCGTACGTGCGTGCGAATGTACATATGCGTACGTGTGTATCGTTTGTCTGGGCTGTATTAAATACGCGATCTGATTCTTTTTCCTTTTTTTTTTTCTTCTGGTTCCTGTTTGCTTGAACGCGGGTAGTCACACTTCTTTTAGATTGCATAGCATTGCATAGCATGCATCATCATGATCATCATCGCCCATCGTCACGCATCATGCATGATAGCATTGTCACAAACTGTCACAGACTGTCACAGACTGTCACAGACTCTATGGCCACTGAGATGGCTTAGAAGATGGGACGGAAGACAATGAAGTCCAACCGCACCTAACAACCCATGTAAATGTAAAATTCCACATACTGATGAGATACATGGCTTAGAAAATAGAGCCGAAGACAATCAAGTCCAACCGTACCTAACAACCCATGTAAATGTAAAATTCCACATACTGATGAGATACATGGCTTAGAAAATAGAGCCGAAGACAATCAAGTCCAACCGTACCTAACAACCCATGTAAATGTAAAATTCCACATACTGATGAGATACATGGCTTAGAAAATAGAGCCGAAGACAATAAGTCCAACCGCACCTAAATATACCCATATAAATGTGACCTCCCACCACGAAATCAGTCTTAACTCGCAGTCAGTCGAACAACATTACGAGCTGAAAAGGTGACTGAGGGTCTATCTGGGGTGTTTTGACTTTTTCTCAAAATTGATTTCTGCAGACTATCATCTATCCCCCACAGAAATTTTTTTCTTGAAAAAATGTTTGCGTGTATTAATCAATTTAAAACGGTATTTTAATGCACTGATCGCAGCAGAAAGAACGCAATTTCCTATCAAAAGTACCTATTTTGTCTCTTATTATGAACCGTAACCTGTACAGTACCCCCACATGTAATATACTGACGGAAAGTTCTTTGGTCAATTGAACAGCTAAAATTAGAAACAAACTGGGTCAAAGTCACCAAATAAAGAAATTTAAGGAAAATGTGTAAGAGAGAGCACACAAAACCTTTAGACGCCGTTTTCTCAAAATGGCCGTCATACAAATTAATGACTGTAAACTTACATGACTTCTACATTTTTTGAGTACAAGCTTTGTTCAGGTATCAAAATAATCAGCAGAATGTACACTTTCAGTGACATGTATATCTCAAAATGCACAAAATGCGAGTTAAGACTGATTTCGTGCTGGTAGGTCACAAATGTAAAATTCCACATACTGATGAGATGACTTAGAAAATAGAGCCGAAGACTTCAAAGTCCAACCGCACCTAACAACCCATGTAAATGTAAAATTCCACGTACTGATGAGATGCATGACTTAGAAAATAGAGCCGAAGACAATGAAGTCCAACCGCACCTAACAACCCATGTAAATGTAAAATTCTAAGAACAGACAACATACAAAAGGAAAAAAAATTAAATGGGGGTAAAATGGGGAGGGGGGGGGGTGTTGAGGGGGATTAAATTGAGCAGACAAATAGAACTGAAAAAATGTTACCAACATTTTGGACTGTGTTCAAGAGATACTCACAGCGCTCAGCAGTTCCATACACGCTCCATCCACATCAGTGTACAGTTATCTGGCAGACTTCCTGGGCCTGCGTAAAGCCATATCTCCGCTGAGAAGGTCTTGAAATGTAAGAGAGGGGCAATGGAACAGGACTTTAGAAAACACTAAGCTGACACCATTAGAGTGATTGAAGCATTAACCTTCGATTCCTGCATCCTGTTCCCCAGCTTCCTGCATCATCAACCACGCTAGAAAAACAAAAAACTTGACCTTTTAACTCCCGCACCCTATCCACCAACCGCAAAAACTTAACCCTTTGATTCCCTCACCCTGTCCACCAGCTTTCTGTAGGAAGCTGGTAGATAGGGTGAGGGAATCAAAAGGATTAATTTTTTTGCAGTTGGTGGATAGGGTGCGGGAGTCAAAGGCTTAACAAACTAAATTGATCCGGCCACTGAACCACAGAAAAAAAGGGACAGTGAGACAAAAACGAAACGGTCACACCATACAATAAACTTCACCTCTCTTTTGACAGGCACGCGGTAGTCAAGTGGGGTAAACGTCAGATCTCCAACGGGAAGGTCCTGAGTTCGATCCACCCAGACACCTCAGCCTGACGGGGGCAAAGGGTGGAAAATGTTCCCATATCTCCCAGTTCAACAATTTCACACAGGCCTGACAGTGCCTAAACCCCCATGTCGTGCGATTATGAATGCAGAATATCAAATATGCATTGTTGTTGTTGTTATTGTTGTTTAAACCCCAGCCGACTGCGTAGAGCCATATCAGGGCTATAACCGCTTCAAAACATAGAAAACTTCAACAGGGAAAAAAAAGAAAAGAAAACTAAGTACACATATCAGTGCATTCGCGCACATAATCTAGAAACATGCCCCCGGCGTCGACCACTCCATCCAATTTATAGCACAAGGGATTAAAAAAAAACACCTGAATACAAATATAAGCATAACATAAGGACACCAAAACATATATAAAAACAGGCACAAATTACTTCAAATTGCTTCCGCATATCCCACCTCCCTAGAGCCAAAAATGCACACTACATATACCCAATTATCAATCCTCAGAAAAAGTACGTAAGACTTTATCGAACACATACAGGTGAATGGACCATTAAGGCAGAAAATAAGTAGAAATAACAGAAAGCAAAGGAACAAGGCAGAAACGAAGGGAGTGACAAAAAAGAGGAATTTTCTAGCACAGAATTTCCAGAAGGTGGGGATACTATTTATACTGAAAGAGCCCCCGGCATCCCCACGGGGGAATCAAATATGTATGACAAGACTTACGGACACGTGAAAACCCCCCAGCATGCACGCCCACCAAAGATACAGACTGTATAACAACAGTCATATGATCAGTGCAACGTGATCAGCTCCTCTAAAAAAGTCTGCTTATCTGTAACGCACAGTGAATTCAAATGATTTTGGATAATAGCGCTGTACAAGAACGGTATAATAATAATGGTAATAATGATGATGATAATAATGATAATGATAATAACAGTGGTAGTAATAATAGTAACAATGATGATTATGATGATAGTAGTAGTAGTAGTAGTTTAGTAGTAGTAGTAGTAGTAGTTTAGTAGTAGTAGTTATAGTAGTAGTAGTTAGTAGTAGTAGTAGTAGTAGTTTAGTATAGTGGTAGTAGTAGTTTAGTAGTAGTAGTAGTAGTAGTTTTAGTAGTAGTAGTAGTAGTAGTTTAGTAGTAGTATAGTAGTAGTAGTAGTAGTAGTTTAGTGTAGTAGTAGTAGTAGTAGTTTAGTAGTAGTAGTAGTAGTAGCAGCATATAATAATAATAACACTACTACTACTACTACTACTACTATTAAAAGTAATAATAAAAGTAATAATAATAATGATGATGATAATATAAGAAGAAGAAGCAGAAGAAAAAGAAGAAAAATACTGATGATGATGATGATGATGATGATGATGATGATATGATGATGTAGTAGGAGGAGTAGGAGTTTACTACTGATGATGATGATGATGATGACGACGACGACGATGACGACGACGACGAGGACGATAATAATAATAATATAATAATAAGGATGATGATGATGATGATGGTGGTGGTGGTGGTGATGATGGTGATGATGATGATGATGATGGTGATGATGATGATGATGATGATGGTGATGATGATGATGATGGTGATGATGATGATGATGATGATGGTGATGATGATGATGATGATGATGATGATGATGATGATGATATCTATTTCAAAGCACAACGTAACAAGAGACTGCCCACATTCCGCAGCGTAATAAAGCACGAGGTTGTGAAGATACTATGTCACTGTTTCAACATAAAATGAAAAAAAAAAAAAAGAAAAGATTATGTCGAAATGATGTGAGCACGTACTTGTTGTTCGCTCAATCCATGTTGTCAAAACCATGATACTTTCACACATTGAGTACATAAATAAAACTTGACGACACAATCAGGCACGAAATTTTCTATTTCAGTTCTCGATAACGGCGACTCTGTGCTCGGAATATATTCCATACGCACCGAAGCCGCAGATGCCAGTCCGTGGTTCCTACTCAAGGAGACATACTACTATGTATACACCGTTTTTCCAAATTGGAGAGATACTAGCAGGCCTCTATATATCTATATATATATACCCATTTTCCTAACGTAGATAAACTAGCAGGCCTATATATTCCCCGTTTTCCTAACGGAGATATACTAGCAGGCCTATATATACCCATTTTCCTAACGTAGATAAACTAGCAGGCCTATATATACCCATTTTCCTAACGTAGCTAAACTAGCAGGCCTATATATACCCCGTTTTCCTAACGGAGATATACTAGCAGCCTATATATGTATACCCCATTTTCCTAACGGAGATATACTAGCAGGCCTATATATACCCCGTTTTCCTAACATAGATAAACTAGCAGGCCTATATATACCCATTTTCCTAACGGAGATATACTAGCAGGCCTATATATTACCCATTTTCCTAACGGAGATATACTAACAGGCCTATATATATACCCATTTTCCTAACGGAGATATACTAGCAGGCCTATATATACCCCGTTTTCCTAACAGAGATATACTAGTACATATACCACATTTTCCTAACAGATATATTACCATATATGCCCCGTTTTCCTATCAGAGATATACTACCATGCATACCCCGTTTTCCTATCAGAGATATACTACCATGCATACCCCGTTTTCCTATCAGAGATATCTATCATATATACCCCGTTTTCCTAACAGAGATATACTAGTACATATACCACATTTTCCTAACAGATATATTACCATATATGCCCCGTTTTCCTATCAGAGATATACTACCATGCATACCCCGTTTTCCTATCAGAGATATACTACCATGCATACCCCGTTTTCCTATCAGAGATATCTACCATATATACCCCGTTTTCCTAACAGAGATATACTAGTACATATACCACATTTTCCTAACAGATATATTACCATATATGCCCCGTTTTCCTATCAGAGATATACTACCATGCATACCCCGTTTTCCTATCAGAGATATACTACCATGCATACCCCGTTTTCCTAACGGAGATATACTACCATATATACCCCGTTTTCCTAACGGAGATATACTACCATATATACCCCGTTTTCCTAACGGAGATATCATCATCAGGTGCCCTGCCGCATGGCGTTGGCGATCATGGACTTCCATCTGCCTCTATCTCTCGTTGCCCCTAGCATCTCTCCCACCCACCCTCGTCCCAAGCCACTCTGCAAGTAACGGAGATATACTACCATATATACCCCGTTTTCCTAACGGAGATATACTCGTATACATACCCCGTTGCTCCTACTCCACTTTCCTCTTTTTGATGTAGGTTCATAGAGCCAGTCACAACGAAGACTCGAAACTCTTTTGTCTCATCATCTAGTGAAGCTAACCATTTCAGAGCGTACCTGACGACTGCCTCAATTTTCGTCGTCATACAAAAGAGGCTGTGAAATTGTATGCAGCACTTTCTTCACGTATGTGCTTCTCTTCCGTTTGCACTACATACGAGGAAAAGTACTGACTTTACTATTTTTCCAGCTTGTTAGTACCGGGACTACATACGATGAAAAGTACTTACTTTACTTTTTTCCCAGCCTGTTTACACTGGAAAGTGTCAAAGGGAGATGAACCTGAAGGTCTACAGTTAACCCTTTGACTCCCGCCCCCTATCTGCCAACAGCAAAAGGTTAACTCTTTGACTCCCTCACCCTATCCACCAGCTTCCTCCTGAGGATGAGAGAATCAAAGGGTTCAGTTTATGCAGTTGGTGGATAGGATGCAGAAGCCAAAGGGTTAATTAATGTCCAGAGGCCTGACACTGGTAAGTCAAGGCGAGTGTAAAGAATGTATGGATAACCTGTTTTTTTTGTTTTCAAAGGGATGTTTTGGTGTTTCAGAAGGGGTGAAAGTTGTTTAGTTCACATCATTTATCTTTTTGACTCTGGTCTCAATTTCTCTGTCCGTTTACCTTTTTGACTCTGCTCTCAATTTCTCTGTCCGTTTTACCTTTTTGACTCTGGTCTCAATTTCTCTGTCCATTTACCTTTTTGACTCTGCTCTCAATTTCTCTGTCCATTTACCTTTTTGACTCTGGTCTCAATTTCTCTGTCCGTTTACCTTTTTGACTCTGCTCTCAATTTCTCTGTCCATTTACCTTTTTGACTCTGCTCTCAATTTCTCTGTCCATTTACCTTTTTGACTCTGGTCTCAATTTCTCTGTCCGTTTTACCTTTTTGACTCTGCTCTCAATTTCTCTGTCCATTTACCTTTTTGACTCTGGTCTCAATTTCTCTGTCCGTTTTACCTTTTTGACTCTGGTCTCAATTTCTCTGTCCGTTTACCTTTTTGACTCTGGTCTCAATTTCTCTGTCCGTTTACCTTTTTGACTGTGGTCTCAATTTCTCTGTCCGTTTATCTTTTTGACTGTGGTCTCAATTTCTCTGTCCGTATATCTTTTTGACTGTGGTCTCAATTTCTCTGTCCGTTTATCTTTTTGACTGTGGTCTCAATTTCTCTGTCCGTTTATCTTTTTGACTGTGGTCTCAATTTCTCTGTCCGTTTATCTTTTTGACTCTGGTCTCAATTTCTCTGTCCGTTTATCTTTTTGACTCTGGTCTCAATTTCTCTGTCCGTATATCTTTTTGACTGTGGTCTCAATTTCTCTGTCCGTTTATCTTTTTGACTCTGGTCTCAATTTCTCTGTCCGTTTTTCCATCTCCGATTGTTGTTCTTTGATTCTAATGTTTAACATGTCAAGTGTTCGTCCTATTGATTCGATTTTGATATTCAGTATGTCGGGTGTTCGTCCTATTGATTTGATTCTGATGTTCACTATGTCAGGTGTTCGTCCTATTGATTTGATGCTGGTATTCAATATGTCAGGTGTTCATCATATTGATTTGATTCTGGTTTCAATATGTCAGGTGTTCGTCCTATTGATTTGATTCTGATGTTCAGTATGTCAGGTATTCGTCCTATTGATTTGATTGTGATGTTCGATACGTCAGGTGCTCGTCCTGTTGATTTGATTCTAATGTTCAATACGTCAGGTGTTCGTCCTGTTGATTTGATTCTGATGTGGTTACAGGCTTGCTTCTTTCCATCGCTCATCCCGAGGTGGCGGTATCGCCATCCTCTACAACGACTCACTCCATTCCCGCCTATCTTTCTCGCAGTCTCTGCCTTTCTCCCATCCTTCTTTCGAGCACGTTGAAGTATCCTTCCAATCCACCCCTCACCCCATCACCTTCTCCTGTGTGTATCGACCCCCACCTAGCTCTGCCAACAAACTCACCACATCCACGTTTCTCTCTGACTTTGACCAATTGCTTGACCACTACTGCCTCTTACCTGGAAATCTCATCATTCTAGGTGACATCAATGTCCACTATGACAACACTCACCGTTATGACACAAGACATATCATCAACTCTCTGTCCAATCACAATATGACTCAACACATTTCTGAACCAACCCATCAAAAAGGTCACATTCTTGACTGGATCATTTCTCGTGATCACCACAATTCCGCTACTGACAACTGCTTAGTTCTTTCTACCCGTCTAACTTCAGCCCTTCCATCTGACCACTCTGCAATTCTCTGTTCTCTCGACATTTCTCCTCCTTCCCGTACCATGCGCACAGTGACTCGACGCAATCTCAAATCTATCGACCTCTCCACATTTTCATCTGATGCCTCCCGTCTCCTTTCTGAAAAGTCACATAACCTTGCCGATGAATTCTATACTACTCTCCACCATCTTCTGGACACTCATGCTCCAGCCACAACCCGTCTTTTACCTGACCGCCCCCCTACCCCCTGGCTCACTCATGAGATCGCCTGTGCAAAACGTATCCGCCGCAGAGCAGAGCGCCGCTGGCGCGAATCCAAACTCACTGTACACAGGCAACTTTTCCAAGCCTCTAAAACAAAAGTATCCACCCTCATTGCATCTGCAAAAACAAGCTATTTCCAAACCAAAATCCTGAATGCCTCTTCTTCAAAAGAACTCTTTACAACCATGAATCATTTCCTTGGCACACGAAAAGATTTACCTCTCCCAACAAAACATACAAATGAAGAACTCCCATCTGTATTCTCCAACTATTTCACCACCAAAATACAAACTCTTCGTGACAGGCTTGACAGGACACCCTGTCAACCATGCCCACCTGACCCTTCCTTCTCTGGCACACCTCTTACTACTTTTACCCCAGTCTCACAAGAATAAATTCTCAACACAATCAGATCCATGTCGTTCAAAACCTGCGAACTGGATCCTCTTCCAGGTTCTCTCTATGCCGACTGTCTCCCTACTCTCCTCCCATTCATCACTGACATCATCAACACTTCTCTTCAAACTGGAACTGTCCCAGATTCTTTCAAGTCTGCTATTGTTCACCCTCTCCTCAAGAAACACAATTTAGATCCAAATGAACTGAAAAATTACCGGCCTATCTCTAATCTCTCTTTCTTGTCAAAACTCATTGAAAAAGTCGTCCTCAACCAGCTGAACTCTCACCTGTCTGCCAACAATCTCCTCAATCCTTTCCAGTCAGCCTACCGCCAGTGCCATAGCACTGAAACTGCCCTACTACACATTCTCAACAATCTCCTCCTTGCAACTGATACTGGCAAAGTCTCTCTCCTCACACTCCTTGATCTGTCTGCAACCTTTGATACCATTGATCATGGTATTCTCCTTTCTAGACTTCATCATACTTTTGGCATCTCTGACATTGCTCTGTCTTGGTTCACTTCATACCTATCAAACAGAAAACAAACCGTTCTCATCAATGGCACTTACTCTCAACCTGCATACCTGACCTGTGGTGTTCCACAAGGATCTGTCCTTGGCCCTGTTCTTTTCACTCTTTACACCTCCCCCTGTCCACCATCATCAACTCCCATTCTATAAAACACCACTTCTATGCTGATGACACCCAACTTCAAGACAGTGACTCACCTGATAATATACAGCGCCTGTTGACTCGCACCACTGAGTGTTACTCGGACATTAAGAACTGGATGACACACAATAGACTTCAGCTTAATGACGACAAAACAGAAGCTATCCTCATTGGCACCCGTCAGAAACTTTCTCAGCTGCCTCCTCTTTCTCTCCCATTATGTAACACATCAGTCCCAATTTCTGATTCAGCCAAAAACCTTGGTGTCTGCATTGACTCTACCCTCTCCATGAACAACTTTGTTTCTCAAACTGCCAGATCCTGCTACTATCATCTCCATCGTATAAGGCTGATCAGGAAGTATCTCTCTGTGGAAACAACTGCAAAACTCGTTCTCTCCTTCATAATGTCTCGCATTGACTATTGCAATTCACTCCTGTCTGGTCTTCCTGCATCCACCATTCACATCCTACAGCGCATTCAAAACAATGCTGCACGCCTTGTACTCAAAAAGAAAAAAGCTGACCACATATCTCCTCTCCTGGCACAACTTCACTGGCTCCCTGTATCAAAGCGCTTACAGTACAAACTAGACACCATGTGCTACAAAAGCCTCAATAACGCAGCCCCCGATTACCTGTCAAGCCTACTTGAGATCTATGTTCCCTCACGTACCCTCCGCTCTGCCTCTGATCCTCTGACTTTTCGCTTTCCACGCACTAAGCTCAATACCTATGGTCCACGAGCCTTCTCTGTTTCTGGTCCACTCTCCTGGAACAAACTTCCTCTCTCAGTCCGTCAGCAACCTACTTTTGTCTCCTTCAAGTCCGCTCTCAAAACTCACCTTTTCTCCTCCGCATAAAATCCTAACCTCACTCAACCCCCCCCCCCCCCCCTCTGCAGCCTGTCTCCGCTCGGAGGGAATCACATGGTTATAATATATAATTGCTATGCTCTCTATAATTTTCCATTGCTTTTATTCTTGCTTTTATTGCTTTTATTCTTTCTCCCCATTTATAGCCATGCGTGTGTGTGTGTGTGTGTGTGTGTGTGTGTGTGTGTGTGTGTGTGTGTGTGTGTGTGTGTGCGTGCGTGTGTGTGCGTGCGTGCGTGCGTGCGTGCTTGCGTGTGTGTCTGCTTCAGCGCTTAGATTTGATTTTATCAAGATTTTGCGCTATATAAATATTGTAATTATTATTATAATTATAATTATTATGATGTTCAATACGTCAGGTGCTCGTCCTGTTGATTTGATTCTGATGTTCAATACGTCAGGTATTCGTCCTGTTGATTTGATTGTGATGTTCAATTTGTCAGATGTTCATTCTGTTGATTTGATTCTGATGTTCAATACGTCAGGTGTTCGTCCTATTGATTTGATTCTAATGTTCAATACGTCAGGTGTTCGTCCTGTTGATTTGATTGTGATGTTCAATACGTCAGGTGTTCGTCCTACTGATTTGATTGTGATGTTCAATTTGTCAGATGTTCGTCCTATTGATTTGATTGTGATGTTCAATTTGTTTGGCGTTCGTCCTATTGATTTGATTGTGATGTTCAATTTGTGAGGTGTTCGTTCTATTGACAAAACGTCTGTACTGCCGGCCTCACTGCTCATGCCATGGTTTTCACAGTTGTTTAACAATGAAGAAAGTGCTGTATATAATATCACAACAGGCACAAGATGTTCACACACACAAAATTTTTTGAGATTATACTGTGCCTCTGAAACAGTGTGACCATGGACCGGCATTGAAAAGAGTGATAATATCAAGAACTAAAGCCGTGCGACAGTTTTCTTTTTCAACCCAAGTCAACGAAAAAAAAAAAAAATAATAATATCCTGTGTCAGCGTTTGTCCATGTAGGTAGGATTGTGAAGAAGATACGACTCTCTCACGTAATCAGTCTTAGACGTCAACTTCCTGCTATGTGGCTGCGTCATCTGCACCCCTGTCCCTGTCCCCGTCCCCTCCCTCGCCCCACCCGCTGTCGTAGGCCCTGCACTGTTCTGGTTGACCACGTACACCTCCCTCCTCTCCCCGCGCCCGCCCAGCACGTCACAGCACGCGGGGAGCACGCCCTTCTTGAAGCATAGCCCCGCGATCCAGGACACCCCCACCAGGCAGACGAACGAGGACAGAAAGGCGACACCGCGGAAGGGAAACACTTGCGACCCCGTGGCCTCATCGTAATAAGGGTACTTGATCAGAGTCGGGAGGTTGATCGTCGGCTCCCCGGCTCCCAGCCTCAGCACCGCGCCGGCGAAGAAGGCCACGAGAGCGCCGTAAGCGTTGGTGTGACGTAAGAAGAGGGCTGACGTCAGCTGGGGCAGGACGATGACGTACACGATGTCCGCGGCGAGAACGAAGAGTCCCCAGACGGTGTGGACGAAGATGGACATGGCCGTGGCGCCCCCGCCGATCAGGAGGATGGAGAACCTCTGGACCCACAGCAGTTCTCTGTCAGAAGCCTGTGGAGAACACAGATTGATTCGTTTGTCTTTTGTTTTCCAGCCGTAAAGACAATAAAGGGGAATTAGAGCACCTGGTCACAACAGGAAAGCTGGGGGAAAAGAGAACACCAGGTAGACACAGGGAGAAAATATTGGACGGACTTGCAGGTGGCTGAGGACAGAGAGGATGGAAGATGTGCTTGCGGCGAAAAGGGATAGATGCATATGGAGGGCCATGATCACCAACGTCATGCGGCAGGGCACATGATGATGATGATGATGATGATGATGATGATGATGATGAAAGACAATGACACAATGCAGCAGTGTTTGGTTCATTTGCTCATTTTTGTTGTTACTGAAATCGGTTTTTATAAATCTGAACCTAATTAAAAACAAGAATATTTATATAACATAAATGAAGTTCCCATACATACATAAGCTTACGTACATACATACATACATACATATACATACATACATGCATACATACATACATACCATCATACATACATACGTACGTACGCACATGCACACATGCATACATACATACATACATACATACATGCATACATACATACATGTGTACATGCATACATACATACGTACATACATACATACATGCATACAGACAGACAGACATACATACATATGTACATACATACATGTATATACATGTATGCATGCATAAAAATATACATAAATACTTAATAAAACATTGTGCCACACACATACGCACACACACACACACAATACACACACACACACACACACACACACAAACACACACACACACAACACAACACACACACACACACACACACACACACACACTAAATTCCAAGAGTCAATTTTAGCCGCTGCAGACCTATCGATTCCGAAACTCAAATCTTCTAGATCAAATAATCGATTGGGTAATGTTTGGTGGACAGAGGCATGTGAGAAAGCAGTTCAATATAAAAGGGAGAAATTCAAAATCTACATCAAAAGCCGGAAACCTGAGGATCATGTCGAAATGAAAAAAGCTAACATCCAATGTAACAAAATCATTGCTGAAGCAAAGAAAGATTATTGGGCATCATTCTGCACAAAAGAAATTTCAGATTTCAAAGATTTCCATCAAGTCTGGACGAAAATGAAACAAATGAAGGATGGAACCAACTTACCTAGGTGTCCGATAATGATTGAAACATGTAACACATTTCCTTCAGACATGGACAAAGCAGAAACTTTTGTGGATCTGTTCGCCAAAAACAGTAAAGTTGAAGGTTTATCTCCTGACTGCAAACATCACAGAGAAATGGAAGATTACAACCCAATCTACACTGATCCAGTACCACAGAATGATCTCTGGTTTAATTCTCCAATCACCTTAGAAGAGCTAAAAACACAGTACTGTCTCTACACAACAAAAAGAGTTCGGTAGGTGTTGATGCAGTTTCGACTGAAATGATTAAACATCTCCCTGAAAACTATCTTATTTTCCTACACAAAATTTTGCAGAAATGCTGGGTTACTGGAACTGTGCCACAAATCTGGCAAAAGTCTATAGTTATACCAATCTTAAAAACAGGAAAATCGAAAACCGATAAAAACAGTTACAGACCTATTGCTTTAACGTCCCACACAAGCAAACTAATGGAAAGATTGGTCTTAAACAGACTTTTACACTACTGTGATAAAAATAACGTTATTCCGGTAAACCAGGCAGGTTTTAGAAAAGGAAGATCCGCAGTTGAGCACCTAGTTAAACTTACAACTCAGATCAAACAACAGTTTGCCCGCAGAAAAAGTGTTTTAGCTACTTTCTTTGATGTGAAAAAAGCTTACGATCAAGTTTGGCATAAACGTTTATTGTTCAAGCTAAAATCTGTTGGTTTATCGGGCAATATGTTCAATTACATTAAATCTTTTTTAGCTAATAGAACAATTCAGGCAAGAGTGGGAGCTAGTTATTCTTCTTCACGATGCCTCGACATGGGATTCCACAAGGTTCAGTGATAGCACCTATTTTATTTAATATCCTTATACAGGATCTTCCTGAAGCTCTTTCAAATCGTGTTGTTTTAGTACAGTACGCTGATGATATATGCACTTGGATGAATATCACTTTAAAAAAGACAACTCCACAGAGAACGCGAAATTACATCAGGAAGTTGTATCAAATTGATCTTGATAATCTTGGAAACTATATGTTAGAAAATGGGCTGTCATTGTCAGCAGAAAAAACTAACATGATGCTGTTTGATCCTGGTGGTAACTCAAATAACTTGCCTATTTTCAAATTGCTTGGTGAAGTGTTAAATTACAAACAGATCGTAAAATTCCTGGGAGTTTACATCACGTCCAAATTAAGCTGGAATGTCCATTTTGATTATATTTTAACAAAAGCGCGAAAAACCTTAAATTTTCTAAAGATAATAAGCAAATTACCATGGGGAATGGATACAAATGTACTGATTCATCTGTCAACAGCGCTGGTCAGGTCTAAATTATCCTACGCGCAAGAAGTTTTCTTCAATGCACCCAAATATTTACTAAAAAAGATTCAGAGCTTGGACTGCAAAAGTCTTAAAATTGCACTAGGTGTACCAACTCATGCTTCTACTCTGGAAACGTACAAAGTTGCTGGAATTCTACCTTTAAACAACCATCGTGAGTTAGCTACAGCAAAGTTTGCAATTAGAACTACCTCACAAGTGGATAATTTTGTGAGCAAAGAAATTAAGATCAGGTCTGATACTGACTTTCCAAAACGAGCAAAAAACATTTCATCACAAATTACAGCCGCAACTTACATATCTGGCCTGATCAAACAGTCCAACATAACAATGGATGAAATTGCTGAGAAACCAACGATAACGCCTATCCCTACATGGGAAATGCTAAATGCCACATTTGATCTCGATTATGCAAAAGTTAAAAAAGATGATAATGTCAACATTACGCTATCCACAGCTTGTGAACACATCGATGAAAAGTACAGTACCCACCTCCACATTTTTACCGATGGGTCAGTCTTAGCAAACCAGAGCGCTGGAGCAGCCTTTTATGTTCCAAAATTTAACATTAAAAAGTCTTTTTTCATTGGGGCAAATGTATCTATATATACAGCAGAATTGGTCGCTGTTGTTCAAGCGTTGCATTATTTAATAAGCCTTCGGCCTGTGTCATTCAAAGTAGTTCTCTTTGTTGATTCAAAATCTGTATTATATGCCTTACAGTCTTTTGATACAGACACAAGACCTGACTTAATTATTGAGGCAAATCATCTAATACATTGTTTAAAGATAAATGGTTCGGAAATCAATTTATGCTGGGTGCCTTCTCATGTTGGTCTTCATGGCAACAACGTAGTTGACAGAGCAGCTAAATCCGGTGCCCTCCATTCTGAAAATTCCATAGAATTACATGTTAACACCTCGGTAAAAGAAGCTTACAACTCGCTAGAATTAGCATCATGGATTCGATTTCATGAACATTTAAATGAAAAATTTGTGTCTCAAAAAAGAATCAAACTTTCAGTTCAAAATATCTGTAAAAATTTGCAGTATTCCTCGTTATATCATTTGAGATTAATTGTTATGACATATTTTCGCATTCAACTGAACGCTTTGAAAACAAAATATTGTAACAACGTTTTATGTATTTGTGGCGAACAATTCACATTGTATCACTGTTTGTTTTACTGCAGAAAGCTTCGTTCCTTTTTACCAAAGACGTTTACACAAGGAAACTATCTTGAAACGCATTTTAAAGAAGTAGTATCGGATCAAGTTTTGTTAGTTAAAATTTCAGAATCATTGGTTCACAGTCCTGTTAATGCGTTACTTTAAGATTATTATTATAATTATGATTATTTTTGTTTTGTTTTGTTTTTATGACGATTTTTCTTTTACATTATTGATGTTAGCGTTGTTCTAGTTTCATTTCTCTGTTCATCCATATCCTTTTTCTTAAGACCTTGCCGCTTCCTTTTAATTTTTTTTACGTCCCTTACTCTGTTCCCCTCTCCCCTCCACACCCCCCCCCCCCCCCCTTATTTCATCCTCCATGCCATTTTTTCCCCGTCTAATATCACTTATAGTGAAAAGACGTTAAATCAAGCAACGAACACACACACACACACACACACACACACACACACATATGACATACAGAGACAACAGCCTATACGTCTTTTTTTTTAAAAACAACAACAAACAAACAAATCTGCAGGTGGGTGCTGACAAACACTGAATCAGATCAATCAAACTAAATCGCATCAATCGAAATCAATCAGGAACCAGAAAGAAAAAAAAAACACGAAAGAAGAATAAGAACGCGTATTTAATACAACAAGACAAGACAGGCGCAAATTTTCGGCCAACTGGCTTTTGTCAAGCGTAAGATCACAAACAAACGAACACCAGATACAAAAATCAGGAGAAAAAGACTGAAACTCGGAGGCGAAAGAAGCTGAAACTCAGAGAGAAGACGAAAATGAAGGTTTGATGTAAAACGTGACATCATGTAACAAATGACGTAACAAAAAACAAGACGTGACGTGATACCAAGACAACCAATACAGATGAAATGCAGTCTTAGAGTATTAGTACTATTACTCTAGAAATCAATCAGTCAATCAATTCTACTCAGGGCTTAAAACAGGAGGAGGAAAAAAAACACTGAAACTAGAGGGATCCATGGGCATGCTACCCCGGGAAAATTTTTTAAAAAACAAGTGTAAATCTATGCCATTTCGCGCTTTCTGGACATAATTTCAAGAGATATTTAGTGCATAAAAATTGCTGTAAACACATAATTATTACAGGAAAATATATTTGGGAAATGGGGAGAAGGGGTTAAAATCATAATAATAAAATGAACACTCACCCTTTAACTTGAGTGTTTTACAGGTTTCACCAATGACTTTGCGAAGAAAGTCTCCAATGACTTCTTCGTCCACTCCCATTTCCACTTGTTTTTAATTAAAGAGTCGTCAAAAGTCTGACCCACTTGAACAATGTCTGCGCGCTCCGCCATTTTGTTTTTTCCAAGAAGTCCGACCGGAAACTTCTTCCAAGAAAAATCAGGGGCCATAACTTTGCGCGCCGTTGCTATGAACGCTTGCAAGCCGATCACGGATGCTTTGCTCCTTTCGTTTCTTTCTTTTTTTTTTTTTTTTGACAAACCGAAATCGCGGAATTCCACCCTTACGCGGAACGTTTTAAGCCCTGTTACTGGATAGATTGTCACAGTAAAACCAACAACTGTCTACAACGAAGACCAGCCAAGAAAAGCCACAGAAAGCCACTGTTGAGAAACACGCCATATATACGTAGTCCTACGTACCTTAGGTCTGAAAGTGGCCTTGTACACATTGTGGGTGAACATTGAGGACGAGCCGAGCACAGAACTGTCCATGGAAGACATCACAGCTGCCGACACTGCTCCCAGACCTGTGTAAGCGGGACATCAACAGTTTGTTTAAATTTAACCCTTTGACTCTCGTGCCCAAACCAAGAACTGCAAAAACTTAACCCTTTGACTCCCTCAGTTGGTTGAGCAGTTTCTGCCGGCTGTCGAAGAGCTTGGTGGTCAAAGGAGTTGTGAGCAGTATGGTCCTCTTGACCACAGCGGCAGGTAGTGATACAAGTGTGATACAGAGAGTGGGTCAGCAGAATATGTATATTCTATCTTTTTATCTATATATCTATGTATTTGTCTATGTATCTATCTATCTATCTATCTATCTATCTATCTGTCTGTCTGTCTGTCTGTCTATCTATCTATCTATCTATCTAACTATCTGTCTATCTATCTATCTATCTGTCTGTCTCTCTAAATCTCTCTCTCTCTCTCTCCTCTCTTTCTATATATATATATGTATATGTGTATATATATATATATATATATAATATATATATATATATATATACCTATCTACTTACCTAACTATCTACCTACCTACCTATCTGTCTACCTATCTGTCTACCTATCTATCTGTCTATCTATCTATCTATCTATCTTTCTGTCTGTCTGTCTGTCTGTCTACCTATCATTATATATCTATCTACATGTATCTCTCTATCTATATATAATATATATATAAATATATATGTATATATACATATACATATCATACCTATCTATCTATCTATCTGTTTGTCCGTCTATCTATCTACATATCTATACATATATGTGTATATCTATCTATCTATCTACCTACCTATCTACCGACATAACTATCTACTTACCTATCTGTCTACCTGTCTGTCTATCTATCTATCTATCCGTCTGTCTATCCATCTATCCATCCACCTATCTATCTATCTATCTATCTATCTGTCTGTCTGTCTACCTATCATTATATATATATATATATATATATATATATATATATTTATCTATCTATCTATCTATCTATCTATCTGTATGTCTGTCTGTCTGTCTATATATTTATGTATATGTATACATACATATATATATATACCTCTCTCTCTCTCTCTCTCTCTATATATATATAATATATATATAAAATATATAAATATATAATAATAAATAATTATATAATAAAATACATATATATAAATATAACACAACAAACGCCACTAAGGACAAACAGCAAAAACATACCAACAACAACACAGCATCAGTGGAATTCTCGCCAGCATCAAGGCAACACCATGCGGCTCTGATTGGCTGCCACAGGTCAGGCCAGAGGTCAACTGCTGTCGAACCATCTGGGGACAGGTAACAGATAAGCTTGGATCAACCGTACATTCGAATTTGAAAAATCAATAACATTTATTACCATTTTCTAACTTGATAATGTCCTTCCAAAACATACAAAGAGTGGCCGTTGCTTGAGTTAGCAATAACCACATAGTGAAGTTTTTCTAGCTAGACAATTTGAATCAAAGTGACATCCACAAATTCTGACCCCCCCCCCCCCCCCCCCCCCCCCCCCCCCGTCAAAAAATAGCACCAACCCAAAACACAACAAAATCGAATAAGAACTATCAACTTTGTCGTAGAAGTATGGTTAAAAATAAACGTAGTGACATGAATAACAATGATAGGATGGAACCAGAAAATACACGAAGATAGAAACCAGAACCAAATTAAATACAACCAGACAAGACAGGCCGCAAATTATTCGGACAACTGGCTTCTGGTCAAGCGTAAACCTACGATCACAAACAACAAACACCAAAGAAAAAATTAGAGAAAAGGACTAAACGTCCAGCTTCCCAGTTGCCAAAACTTTTTGCGCCTGTCTGTCTGGTTGTAGAACACGCGTCTGATTCTACTTCGTTTTTTTTTTTGTTTTTTTTTTGTTTTTTCTAGTTCCTTTTGTTTAAACGCAGGCAGTCGCACTTGTTTTCGATTTAAATGATATGATGGGCATAGTGCTCAAGTGGGTAAATTCTGGACTTTCAATCGGGAAGGTCCTGAGGGTTGGGATCCACTCCACCTGGACACCTTCAGCAGGTGGTAAAGGTGGGTAAGGTGGGGAGATTTTTTCTCATCTCCCTGGCAACATTTGTGCAGACCGACAGTCCCTAATCTCCCTTCCTTGTATGTACCGTATACCACGCAGAATACCAAATATGCATGTTAAAAAATCCAGTAGGTCATGTCATTGTGTCCTTAACAGGTTCCCGTCGCAAACGGGTAACAAACGTATAGAAAATAACGAGTGATCCCCATGGCGTGAAGTGAGGTGTTATCCCCGCGGCAAAATACTAAATTAACTCAGGCACTGTAATCACAGTCAGTCAAAAGCAACATAACTTAGATCACATCAGGCACTATAACCAGAGTCGGTCATATGCAAAAAGCATCAGAATCATAGCAAGTAATAAAATCACTGCAGTGGTAGCAAAAAAACGTCAGATCAAGCAAAGTAATATGATCACTGTCAGTGATATCAAAAAACGTCAGATCACGGCAGTAATATAACAAGAGTCGGTGATATCAAAAAACGCAGATCAAAGCAAGTAATATAATCACAGTCGGTGATATGCAAAAAACGTCAGATCACGGCAAGTAATATAATGACTGCAGTGAATGCAAAAACGTCAGATCACAACAAGAATATAATGAAGTCGGTGATATGCAAAAAACGTCAGATCACAACAAGTAATATAAATCACAGCAGTGAATGCAAAAAAACGTCAGATCACAACAAGTAATATAAATGACTGTCGGTGATATGCAAAAAACGTCAATCACAACAAGTAATATAACACAGTCAGTGATATCAAAAACGTCAGATCATAGCAAGTAATTAATCACTGTCAGTGATATGCAAAAAAACTCAGATCACAACAAGTAAAAATCACTGTCAGTGATATGCAAAAAAACGTCAATCTAGCAAGTAATATAATCACTCGCATGATACAAAAACGTCAAATCACAACAAGTAATATGACACAGTCGGTGATATGCAAAAACGTCAAATCACAAGTAAATATCACAATCGTGATATGCAAGAAACTCCAAATCACAACAAGAATATAATCACAGTCTGTGATATGCAAAAAACGTTAGATAATATCAGCACACTGAACGACACCAAAGGGACACAACATGGAGCTGAATCTGCTTTATGAGTGGTCTTATGGGTGCCTGAAATGAAATTCCTGTGGAATACGGTATTTCAGATTAAATTTGCCTCAGTTTGGTCCATTGTTGAAGAGCCGAAATCAGGTTGAACAAACAAATAAATACATGAATAAACACACCAAACAATGATACATAGATAAATAATAAATATATAATGAATTTAGAAAATGAATGAATGAATGATGAATGAATGAATGATGAATGAATGAATGAATGCTTAATAAATACTGAATAGTGAATGAATAATAATAATGAATAAATGAATGAATGAATGATGACTGATGACTGACTGAATAATTGAATGAATGAATGAATAAGTAATGAAGTAAATGAATGAATAAGTACTGAATAAATAAATAAAAAACAATTACCTGCCACAGTGGGTAGGCTCCCACGAGAAAGGGGGGCCAGCAAACAGAATGGATCCGAACCCGCGACCGATAGAAGACACTGGGCCTGTCTGGAACTCTGTACCGACAGCACCCGCTGAAATACGACTGCCATGTATGGTGCCCAATATCTGCACACATAAGTTTCAGTTTTGGGAATGGATTGATTGTGGCTGCATTTTGTGTATTTGCTTATTCGTTGGTGCGTTGTTGCTGTTTTTCCTGTTTGTTAATTTCCTTGTTTCTTTGTTTGCATAATAAAATATATATATATATAGAGAGAGAGACAGAGAGAGAGAGAGAGAGAGAGAGAGAGACAGACAGAGAACAGAGACACAAGAGAGACAGAGAGACAGAGACAGAGAGAGAGATAGGCAGTTAGATAGATAGATTGATAAGATAGATAGGTAGGTAGGTAGAAAGAATAGATAGAAGATGGATAACAGATAATATACATATACATATATAAACACATATGTATGTAAATAATACATATAGATATATGTATATAATACATCTCTCTCTATACATATATATGTATATACATAGATATAATTTTATATATATCATCACAGGTGCCCTGCCGCATGGCGTTGGCGACCATGGACTTCCAACCTCTCTATTTTCTTGCCCCACATCTCCCCCACCCTCCCCTCCCCAGCCCTCTCAATTTTTTCCAGCATTTCCCCCCCGGGGCACCTGGCCTCTTTTCCCCCACTTTCCCGTT
>JAPXFY010000874.1:0-45401 GCA_030674185.1 Monoplex corrugatus
GCCACCCATTTGTTGCTCCGACTCGCAAAGCTTTTCCCCCCCTTTCCCCCTTGGGGGGGGAGCTTTGTACCGGGGGACCCGGGGCCCCCCTGTGAAAATTCCGCCACGGTCGGGAAAAGGTCTCCCCCCGGTTCGGGGGCCAGCATTTCCCCGTTAATAAAAAGGGGTTTTTTTGAAGGGTAAAAGGGCCCCCCGCCCCTTAAAAAAAACCCCCCCCAAAAGGGGCCCCCCTTTTTTGGGGCAGGGGGGGTCAATAAAATTTTTCCCCCGCCTCCAGACCCCCGGGGCCCGGTTTGGGGGGCAGGGAAGGTAAATTTATCACTGAAAGGGCCGGGGGGTTTTCTATTTCCCAAACCCCCGTGACGCTAAAGGGCCCGGGGGCCGCCCTAGGGGGGGGTTTAAGCGGGCCGACAAGGGGCCCAAAGGGGGGAAAAACCCTAAGGGGGTTTTTGTATGGTCGCGGTGTTTTGATGTTAGAAACCCCCTCACTGCCCAAAAATGGGGAAAGGGGTTTTTTTTCCGGGTTTTTCGTCAATTTAGACGAAACCACTTTTTCTTCTTGGGGCCCCAGTCCCCGGGTTTCATGCCCTCCCGTGGTGTAAACTTTTAAACGTCGGGGAAAAATTTCCCGGGAATTCCCCTAAGCCCTGGGCCCCCCTTTTGCTGGGAACACCTCTTTTAAATCAAAACTCTTTTCCCCCTCAAACTCGCCAATTTTCGTCGGGGGCTTTTCAATACCTACTACTTAAGTTTATAAACCAAGCAAAGACGCATTTACACAAAACACATTTCTTCACGGGGAAAATGGTTTTTCCTTTTTTTGGGGCATGTGTTCCCCAAACGTCCCCAAAAAAAGGTCCTTTTTTCGCAATTTTTTGGGGTTTTTTTCCTTTTTGGGGCCCAAAAACCAAAAAAAGGGCCCTTTAATTTTCCCACAAAAACCCAACACCCCCATTACAATTTAAAAAAAAAATTCAAAAAATTTTGGGGGGGACGGAAAAATAAATTTTCATGGGGGTGGGGTTTTTACCCCCGTTTTTCAAAAGGGTTTCCAAAATTTTTTTTAAAAACTTGGGAAAAAAAATTTTTAAAAAAAAACCAAAGGGGCATAAAACGTATAAAAAGAAGGGCCAAAAAAAATTGCCCCCTATCCTTTTCCTAAAGCCCAAAAGCCGTTTGGTTTGTGTCCCCAAATTTTTTTAATTTTAAAAAGTCGGGGCTTTATGAACTTTAAAAAGGGTTGTTTGGAAACCAAAGCAAAAAAAAAAGAAAAAAGGGAAAGGAAAACGACTTTAAAGGAAAATTGGGCACAGAAACCAAAAAGGGGGGGCTATATACTAAAGGGCCCCCCCCTCCCCCTGGGTATCCCTTTTTAAGGGGTTTAAATGGGGTTTAAGTTTAAAAAAAACCCGGTGGGTTTAGAATCCAGGTTTAAGATCCGGGTTTTTTGTGATGACCCTGATAAACCCTTTTTTTTTTTTTTATTTTTATCTTTTTCGTTTAAAACGTGACAGTCCTTTTCGAGGACTTTAATTTTTTTGGGACGATTAATTCAAATTTCCTTTTTACATAATACATGTTTTTTAAAAGGGGCCCTTTGAATTCAAAGGGGGCATTGTTTTTTAAAAAGGGCTTTGTAAAAAAATTTTTTCTTTTTTTCCCCCCCATGGGTATCGAAATTTTTACTTTCGCTAAATTTTTCCCAAAAAATTTGGGGGGGGGGGGTTTTTTCCCCAAAAACCTTTCTCTTTGGAAATCGAAAAAGGGGGAGACAAGGGGAAAAGGGGGGGGAAAAAAGGGGGGGGGTTTAAAACCAACAAATTTTTGGGTCCAACTTTTGGGTGAACTGGGATTTATTTTTTTAAGAGATTTCCAAAAACCCAACCCCTTTATCAACTCGTAACAGGTTTGGGTTTTAAAATTTTTTCCCCCAAAATTTCCCGGCTCCCTCTGGTGTACTTTTTTTTTTCATTAAAAATGGGGGCAAATTTCCCCTAGACACGTGCTTGCTTTGGGGGGGGTTTTGGGGGCTTTTGTTTTTAAAAAAAACTGACACCTAATTTGGTGTCTATTTAGGGTGCAGCCTCCCTTCCCAAACACTTTTGTATTTCGGGTTTTTAAAATTTTATTTTTTTGACATGGCAGATGAAGAAATGCATTTCACAACAATGCAAAATTGTTTCAGTGACTGATATAAAGAAAACAAGACAGAGCGCCAAGACCTCTCCAGGGCTTGTGTGCAGGTATACGGCTTGTGTCATTCTGGATTTCACCAGTTACGTGACATCTGCAGTGTCAGCGTAAATGGAAGTTATTTTAAGCGCTTAGACGCCATCTTGAGAAGCGAATTATTTTCTTCCTGCCGTGGGGATGCCGGGGCTCTTTCAGTATAGTATCCCCACCTTCTGTGCTAGAAAATTCCTCTTCTTTGCTTTGTCATTTCTATCATTTCTATGCCTTGATGGTCCATTCACCTGTGTGTAAGTCTAGCATACTTTTTCTTAGAATTGATTATTGGGTACATGTATTAAGTGCATTTTTGGCTCTAGGGAGGTGATATGCGAAAGTAATTTTAGGTAATTTATGCCTGTTTTGTATTCAGGTGTATGTTTTAAATCTCCCCTGTGTGATAAATTGGGCGGAGTGTTCAACGCCGGGGGCATGTCCTTGGATTATGTGCGCGAATGCATTGTGTGTACTTTTCGTTTTTCCCGTCGCTGTTTTGTATGTTTGGAAGCGGTTGTACGCCTGATATGGCTCTTCGCAGTTGGCTGAGCATTTGAACAATAATAATTTTCATGAAAATATATGTATTGTCCAGAGCAGGTTAAAAATCCAAATTCTTTTTCCAGCCAAGAAATAAAACGTGACGATGACCACTCAAAGAAATGAAAGCAGCACGAAGACAATGGAGGTTCCAAAGTTGGGTTCAGGTCCTATTTTCTGAATTCACTGTTTCCAGGACGACGTCTGCTGGCATCACGTACCAGTCCTGCTTCTACAGAATGGTACCACTAGAGCTGTGGTCACATTCAGTGGAGGTAAGTTTTGTATTGCTGCTATATCTGTCATGTTCTGTTCCTCGACTTTTCTCTTCAGTTTGACTGGAAAATCAAACTTCTGGCTGCGCATGCTGAAGATCCCACGTCAGTTGAAAATCATGAAGAGCAGGGCATTGCCCGGCTGCCTTGGTATAAAACATTGGAGAGAGAGCTTGATTTCCCAGGTCCCATCCCTTGAAGACCAGTTAGCCTTCTTGCCTTGCTGTAGTCTTGGTAAATGTACCATTATTGTCCGTCTCCACTCTTGTTCCCTCCCTCCACCTTTCCCACCCTCTTTATGGCTATACATGCATGTGTATTTGTGTATGCATGGAGGTAATGTGTAGTACGCAAAATGTAAAGAATGGTTTTTATAAGGATTAATCAATTGCAATTTAGACTTGCAAGGTGAGCATGGTTTTTGACTTATCTTTTGACGGGTGGTTGTTGACGTATTGTTCGCCCTGATATCAGATATGTGTGTCATAGTCGGATGGGCTGTAAGCAATATGAACTGAACTAAACATCCCTCCGCCCTCTTTCTCACTTTCTGGCTACATATATATGCATATGTGTGTACTTGTGTATGCACGGAGGAGAGTAAATCTCTAGTATGCCATATGTATAATTAATAACGGGGTTTTTAAGGATTAATCGCACTCGGACAATTCCATAGCTGATCTACCCATATTGGCCAGATAAATATCCGGCAGACGTCTTAATCTTGTGTAAAAGTTTATGCGTTGGCAGGGTTTGAAATGGAAATGGGCGAGGGGAACTTTGGACGTCGCCGGAATTCAGTTAAGTTCATATTGCATGTAGCTCGGCCGATCACTAGAACCATATCGGTCCAGTACAGAGATCAGTATGCACACACCTCAAATATTAACACCGCGTTGAAAAGTCCATGTTTAATTAGGCTACTTTAGAACCATCCAGCTGTAAATGGGAAATCGTTCCCTCTGGGGTCAGGGAAGGTAACGCTGAGATTGGTACCACCGTCACTATGCTGTCTCCTCTCCGACATTTGAATTTTAAACAAATTTTGGTTTCTAGGACTAATAGTTGCAAAAGATATTTAAAACTACCTTTTGTACAGAATCACAAAGCATTCCAATAAAAGTGAGATTAAATTTAATCATTATCATTGCAAAGTGATTCTAACATGTTGACCGATTTGTACACTTTTGTCCATTGATTCCTAGAAATTTGTATGTGTTCATAATGGAATGCATGCGTGGTGTATTGTATGTCTGTATGCATGCGTGTGCGTGCCTGCAGTGTGGTTTTGTTCAATAATTGACTTTATTTTTGCAGGTGAAATCGCCAGTAGCCCGGTATTTTAAACTTACCTCCATTTTCTTTTTCCCTCCATCTCACTACTCCTTCCCCGACGTAGCACTATGTCCCTCTTCTCTCTCCCCTCCCCTCCCTTTACCCCCCTCCCTCTCCTTGCATCTCATTATTCAGTCCTGCCAGTCGCTATTTTACTATGTCGCTCATCAGATCACTGTCCTAAGTTCAAAACGAAGGATGGCGTCTGAGGAACCTGGCCTGCAGGCGCCCTCTACCAACTGTGGTTACAAACGCTGCTTTGGTTTTGCTTCTTTTGATCTTGCTTCTGTTGGATAGCAGCTGTTGTATGTTGAAATGTGTTCTCTACGTGCACGGTCATCAGCTTACGTCGTGGGCATTATTTTTTCCATTTGGTGTTGCCTCTTCTGAGGTCGCCCCCCCCCCCCACCCCTGTAGGGATGCCGGGGGGCTCTATCAGTATATAAAGTATCCACCTTCTGGAAATTCTGTGCTAGAAATGTCCTTTTCTGTCACTTTTTTCTGCCTTGTTTCTTTGCTTTCTGTCATTTCTACCTATCATTTTTTGCCTTAATGGTCCATTCACCTGTGCGTATTTTTTTTTTTTTTGAGCGGGAATTCTAGTGTCTTCAGTGGTTATCTGCCGTTGTCCAGGCCAAAGGAGGGTCGATAAGCTTCTTGAGCTAGATGCATTTTCTGTAGTTGCTTGGTCTACTTTTTACGTACACCTGTACCGGTAACTGTGGCATGGGGAAATTAAACTGGCGTTCTGCAGCTAGAGGGAAAAGTAGCATAGTCTTAGTGTGGATGTAGTGTTCTGCTACTCCATCTGGCGCTGCTGTGGTCTTTCACATGGCTCTGGAGGATCTAATGCAAGTTGGAAGGGCTTGCTGGTTGACAGATATCCAGGTCAGGTGGCCTGACTGAGTCACTCTCGTGTAATGTTCAGTACTAGTTGTTTATCCGACTGCCAACGATGAAATGGCCGTTAGAAATGATATAGGCGCGTAAACGAAACAAGACATGCGCAGTTTTTGGCCAAATTACCTGTCGAGAGTAGAAAAAATCGGTCTCAGATTCTGACCAGCCTTCGTCACGAACTCAAAAGACAATTTCAGTAAATTCATGTCAAGACTGACAACAGCAACAGGATCAGTTGGGTACCATGAATAAACTCTTAGTACTGATGGCACATGTATTTGTGTAAATGTACTGTTATAAGACATTAAACTGATCGATAAAATCAACAGTCCTACACTAGAAACTAAAACTTAAGCCAGAACTGAAACTTACAGAACTGAAACTTAAGCCAGAACTGAACGATAAGCCAATCAGTAAATCAATACGTCAACAAAGACTGTGCTTCGCAGGACACTGCTGGCGGAGCAAAGAACTGGTGGGGAGGGGGGTGTTCCTATTTGGAGACCCAGCCATGGCAAAGATCAGGACGTCCAAAGAAGACCTCCATCGACCAACTGATGGATGATACGGGCTGTCAGTATGATGAACTAACTACTGCAATGTCTGACAGAAGGATGGAAGAAACGTGTCATGGATAGCCGAGCAAGCTCGACATGATGATGATGAAACTGCAACTTAAGCCAGAACTAAACTTGAACTAGTCAAACGTAAACCAGAGGTAAACTTAAACCAAAACTGAACTTAAACCAGAACTTAATTCATAACAGATAAAACTGAAGCTACAAATGAACTTAAGGGTATGAACTTAAAAGCCAAACCTAAACTTGTAATCTTGAACACTAACAGAACTCAAACTGAACTTGAAACTCAAACTGAATTTGAAACTCAAACCGAACTTGAAATTCAAACCGAACTTGAAACCCGAACCTGAACTTGAAACCCGAACCTGAACTTGAAACCCGAACCTGAACTGAAACCCCAACCTGAACTTGAAACTCAAACCTGAACTTGAAACCCGAACCGAACTTGAAACCCGAACCTGAATTGAAACCCGAACCTGAATTGAAACCAGAACCTGAACTTGAAACTCTTGAAACTCGAACCTAAACTCAAAACTCAAAAGCTAAACTCAAAAACTCAGAGCTAAACTTAAACCGAAACAAAACTTAAGCCGAACCTAGCCCAAACGAACTAAACTCCAGTACAAAATATCCTTAAACTGAGCTAAACATTAAAACCGAGTCTAAACATTAACAAAAAACAGTCTAAAGATTCTTAACAATAGAACAAAATCTGCACATTATAAACATAAAACGAAATCTAAAGATTTTAAACAATAAGAAAACATTGAAGCGAAATTTTAAAACTACACAAAACTGAAGCAACAACAAAACCTGTAATCAATAAACCAAACGTAATCTGAAAACATAAAAAAAACAAACTTAAATTAATGCGAACATTCAACAAATGCCTTAAAAACAAATACCCAAACCAATTGAAAAGTAAAACTGAACCACACTTTAAAAAAATGCCCGGTGTAGAAATCACGCGTTGGAAGAAACATCAAATTGAAATCCAAATCCAAACTCTAACTGAAAGTAAATGAAAACGAAACAAAAAAGTAACTAAAAAAATAATGAAAGCAAAAAGCCTCAAACAAAATAATTCAAAACATAACGTAAAATAAGGAAAGCCCTAGGAAATAAGAAAAAAGAAAAAACGGAACACAACGTAAACCTGTATGCCTTACCGCTTACGTAATATTTTTAAATAAATAAAATTAGACAAGGACAGTTTTATATAGAGACAATAACATGGAACCCAACTGATATTGTGGTTATGCCATTCCATAAATATCTACATTTTAGTTCAGAGTACTTGGACATTTTGGCTTAGATTCTTCTGGAAGTTCAGTTCTACATTTTTTTTCTGTCCGTTTCTGCCTTGTTCCTTTGCTTCTATTTCTTCCTGTTTTCTGGCTTGCTGGTCCATTCACTTGGGTGTTCGGTGGGGTCTTGGCGTGCTTTTTCTTGGGATTGGTGGTTGGCGTATGTTTTGGTGTCCTTAGTTATGCATAAATTTGTGTTCACGTGTTTTTTGAAAACCCCTGTGCGATAAATAAGACGGAATGGTCTGCGCCAGGGGTAAATCTTTAGATCATCATCAGGTGCCTTGCCGCATGGCGTTGGCGATTATGGACTTCCATCTATCTTGTTGCCTCAAGCATCTCTTCCACCCTCCCTGTCTTCAGCCACTGCAAGTCCGTCCAGTATCTTCTCCCTGGGTCTACCCGGTGCTCTATTTCCCTCCAGCTTTCCCGTTGTAACCAGGTGTTCCAATTCCCCTTTCCTCATGAAATGGCCTATGAATGTTGCCTGCATTTTCCTAATCTTATGAATGATCTACTTGTGTCTGTCTCCATCAAGACTGTCTCGTTTTTCTTTGCTGTCCATGGAACTCTCAACATCCTTTATCTCGGCTGCCTCAATCTTGTTCTGGCTTTGCTTGTTGACTGTCCACACCTCGCAACCGAACAACAGTATTGGTCCAGAACCCTCTTCCTGATGATTGATAGGCATTTGTTGGTAAGAATGCGTTCCATCTTGAATGTTGTTTTGGCTTTGCCGATTCTGCTGGCTATTTCTGATGTGCATCTGTCGTCTGGTGAAATGATCGTTCCCAGGTATTTAAACTTAACCTGTCTCAAGGTTGTGCCGTTTGCTGTTTTTTTGCATGAGGGGATTTCATGGTTTTTTTTTTTTTTACTGATCACCATGACTTCAGTCTTCCTGCTGTTTAGTTCCAGCCCTTTGTTTCTATTTCTAGTATATTCACAAGGTTTTGTAGGTCCCTTTCACTTTCTGTAATTTGCACGGTGTCATCTGCGTATCGAATGTATATAATTTTTCCTCCAACCTTTAATCCAGGGTCTTTCTCTAGGTTTCTCATGTTTTCGCTGTAAAGTGAAAACGGATCTGGTGACAAAACAATCCTGTCTGACTCTTTTGGTGTTTTGGAAAGAGCTTATATCTATTTTTATTCTCATTGCAGCTGTTTGTTCCCAATACATATCTGATTATTCGTAGATCTTTTCCATCAATATTGAGTCTTTCTAGTTAATTGTTCATGTCTTACCCGATCGAAAGCTTTGGTATAATCAACAAAGCATAAATATAAATCCTTCACCTCGATTGACCTCTCTGATAGTTCTTAGGGTGTATATGGCATTAATAGTTCCTTTCCCTTCCACAAGTCGACGCTATTCATCTATTTCTCTTTTGATTCTATTCCTTGCCCTGGTATGTCTCAACGCAGTCGGCTGGGCTTTTTAAACTGAGCTGTAACTGCTTTGTTTCGAAAGTATTACATTCTCTGAGGTGGATGGTCGGTGCTTCTAATGGTCTTCGTTTCGTTTTCTCGTGCTATTTTACATCAGATTATCTTCAGTTTTTATATGTAGATTATGTCCCTTTTTCTTTAGTCGATTGGTCAGATGGACCATCCTTACTATTATCCCGTTGGCATATGAGGCAGCGGCAGTTTCTTCATATCTGTTGTGGACCAGCTACACAGTGCGTGTTTAAGGGCCTTAAGGTAGGGTCTGTTGTTGGTCACCAGGTGTTCTTTCCTACTGGTGTTCAGAGAAAGGCAATTTGGGTGATACTCTAGTAGTCGGCTGGGCTGTAAGCAATATGAAACAGTATAAGATGGTAGCCTGCTCTCTTGGAATGATGTGCCCAGTCCATCTTTGTCTTTTCATGGTGGTGACATGATGGTGACCCTGTTTTCCTGATAATTGTAATGCGGAGTTTTTTTTCCGAGTCATTTTCATGCGTTTTTGTGTTAGATTAGTAAGTCGCTCCAGTATTCAGAACAGTAAAATGTCTTTTCTTTTTCTTTCCGTTCATCCCTTCTATTCATCTGTTTCTTTACTGAAGTCTTGTCCTTCCAGCCCACTCAGCCCCTCCCTTAAATCCTCCCGACCCCTCCCAAAAGACAAGTTACCAGAAAGACGACGAAAACGCCACAGCAAACAAAAAGATTGGCAGACCAAGCATCTCCCTGTCTCCAAAGACTGAAGCAGTACAGGACGCAAAACAGTTGGGGAAAAAACAGACTGGGGACTTACGGAATATTTAAAGCTGGATCCCCACTCCCCAGTCCATCCTCCGTCCTGACCCACCTCGCCCTCACTTGATCCTGTCTGAGCCTAACTTGCCGCTCCCCCCGCCCCCCCCCCCCCGCCCCCCTTTTTACATCCAGCCCCACTGATCTTGTACAGTCCATCCCATGTTCATCATCCTGTCCAGACTAACACCCACTGCCCCATCTCGGTGTCTACCAGCAGTGTTGCCTGATCTGTATGCAGACTTGGACACGACGCTACAACCCCCCCCCCCCCCCAAGAAAAAAAGAAAACCCAAGATTATTGTAGTCCTGAACTGAACCAATCTGAACGACCATCGAGGACGTCGATGTTTCGTTATCGAGGCAAGGACAAGAGTATGGATCTTAGTCTACAAGTGTCGGGACATTTCGGCCTTATAGAACAAGAACTACGGTTCGGAGCAAAAGACATGGTGGAACACTTTTGAAGGGAGAACATCTTCAGGTAACTAGAATCACACCAAGGACCACAATGAGATCCACGTCATCAAGGATCACATCACCAGGGACCACGTCTGGTTCGTCGTCGAGGACGACATGACATCAGGACGACGTCACATAAAGGACGCCGTCACGTCATGTCAATTGTATGTCTTCGAGACACCTGAATTTTGAGACAGGTAAGTGGTTCAGATGATTACACTGAAGCTGTAGGCTTGCCCAGATAAGTTTGTAAAACGTGACATACCAGTAGGTGTTGAAAAGGCAAATACCGTAGGAGTTGTGTTAAAATGTAAATATTGTATGTATTGTGTGAAATGATATTGCAGGTGTAAATGTAACGAGTAGTGTTCGGTTTAATGGCAGACCTGCTAGTACCGAAATCATTTGTATGATCGAATATGCCCCTTAAACTAAAAACGTGTATTAAAGGATAGTATCATTGGGTCCCATTGGATGTTTACAGATGGTCCTATCTTTTCTACACCAATACCATTTATATTAAAAAAAAGCACAAATATACAAGAAGGCACCACAACCGAGGGAGGGGTGAAACGGATGAACTGTCACAATGATAACGGAGATGAACCGTAACACGGTGACAAAGGGAACATTGTAATAAAACACTGATTTCTATGTGCTAGTTGGTTTGGCGTTTCCCTGTTACATATGTAAAGCAAGTACACGTCAGCCCTTAACAACGGCCCTGTGGAGATACCAGGGGCTCTTTCAGTATATTAAATACCCACCTTCTGGAAATTATATGCTGGAAATTTTCATCTTTTGTCGCTCTTGTTCCTTTTTCATTTCTTTAATTTCTGCCTTTGGTCCATTCACCTGTATGTGTTAAAAGTCTTACGTACTTTCTGTAAGGATTGATAATTGTGTACATATATAAAGTGGGTTTTTGACTCTAGGGAAATGCGATATGCAAAAGCAATTTAGGTAATGTAGGGCCGTTTTTATGTTTAAGTGCCATCGGTAATGTTCAGTGTGTGTTAAGGTATGTTTTCCATATCCCCTGTGCGATAAATTGGAATGGTCGATTCCAGGGTTATAATCCTTACATTGTGTGCTCGAATGCATTGTGTACTCCCCCCCCCTCCCCCTTGTTGAAGTATGTTTTGAAATGGGTTATAGCCCTGATATGGCTCTACGCAGTCGGCTGGGCGCTAAAGAAAAAATAAAACGGTAAAAGATTGAAAATCCCAACAGTAGGGTAAAAAAGTACATATATTCTATAGTCATAGATTCAAATTCTAATTCCAAGTTCTCAAGATGTCTTCGTGCTCGGAATGAATTTCACATGCACTAACGTCACAGGTGCCATGTGATGAAGATCCAAAATGATCACGGCACAAGTCTTAAGCCTGCACACAAACCCATGAGCTGCACACAAACCCATGAGCTGGCCAGGTCCTGAGGGTAGAGACTTTAACTTTCCCTTTTTTTAGGATCAAAGAAAAGAATAAAGGAAGAATGAACAAACGAGGGAAGGGCATATCAACTAACGTTATGATCAAAACGGATGAACCGCAAGTGCTTTATAAAAGATGAGACAACAGGCAGACACATGTAAAGCAAATATGTTCATCCTTAAATATAATGTTAAAGATCCTGTAAACTATGTTGGTCATCGTGGCTTATATATTATAATGCTTATGCAAACGTAAAATCATTAAGCATTCACACCTCGAAAACTGATAATTAGTCTTAATGGTTGGGTTTAAAATTAGCTGTGCACGTAAAGGGCCCCTGAATTATTAAAGTGCTAATGAAAGGTGCAGCCCACAAACTATTTGTATATGTACTGCAGGGAAACGGCGACTCTGGGGAAATGGCGGCGACGGCGACTGTGGGTGAACGACGACTACGACTCTAGGTAAACGGCGACTATGACGACTCCAGGAAAATGGCGACTACGACTCCAGGTTAAGGTGACTATGACTCGGGTTAACGGCGACTACGACTCCAGGAAAATGGTGGATTGAGTAAAATGGAGACTCCAGGAAAATGGCAACTAGACGACTCCACGAAAATGGCGACTATGACGTCAGGAAAATGGCGGATTGAGGAAAAAGACTCCACGAAAATGGTGACTACGACGACTCCACGAAAATGGCGACTACGACGATTCCACGAAAATGGCGACTACGACGACTCCACGAAAATGGCGACTACGACGACTCCACGAAAATGGTGACTACGACGACGCCAGGAAAATGGCGGCTCCAGGAAAATGGCTGCAGTGACTCCAGGAAAATGACACCAGGAAAATGGCGACTATGACGACTCCAGGAAAATGGCGACTCCAGGAAGATGGTAACTATGGCGACTCCGGGAAAATGGCTGCTCCAGGAAAATGGAGACTCCAGGGAAATGGCGACTATGATGACTCCAGGGAAATGGCGACTACGACCACTCCAGGGAAATGGCGACTGTGATGACTCCAGGGAAATGGCGACTACGACGACTCCAGGGAAATGGCGACTACGATGACTCCAGGGAAATGGCAGACTGACGACTCCAGGGAAATGGAAGACGACGACTCCAGGTGAATGGAAGACTGCGACGACTCAGGAAAACGATGACTACTCGGGGCGATGGCAACTATGGCAACAGGAAACGGCAACTACAGCGCAATCGGGGAAATGTTGATTACAGCGACTCCAGGGAATTGATTACAGTGACCCCAGGGAAATGTTTACAGCAACTCCAGGGAAATGTGCACCGAGTGACTTAAGAAAACGGCGACTCCAAGGAATCCAGCAAACGGCAACTCCGGGGAAAGGCACATGCATAGGTAGATCTAGTTCCCTAGACTTGATTATAAGAGTTTGGATCACAAGAACAGGAATTCGTGGTACTGGAACCAGGATGACAAAACCAGAATGTTTGTGGACCAGAACTCGTGCCTGCCTGATTCGTGTGTATGTTTGGCTGTTTTGGTTTGTGTGTGTGTGTGTGTGTGTGTGTGTGTGTGTTTTAGAGTTAATGTTGACGGTTGACAGAGCGTTGGACAAGTTTACATCCCAGTGTGTGTGTGTGTGTGTGTACTTCAGTGTTTGCACGTATTAATTGGACATTTTATTATAAGAGTAAAGGTTGACAGCACTGAGCAAGTTTTGCATCCCAGGGCTATGTTTTCTTTTTATATACTTACCGTAAGTGTTTGCACGTATTACCTGGACATATCCCCAGTTGGGTTGCCGGGGGCTCTGCGCAGTCGGTTGGGCTTTAAACAAAAGTAAGGTACCAAGAATCGGCACTAATGGAATTGGTGGTGGTGGTATTTTAGCTGATCTATTATTCGCTTTTGTACCATGTTCATATTTAGTCAACTGATTTAGCGTTTGTAATTTGGGATACCTTTCCCAAAGGTAGCATGTATTAAGGTTTTGAGAGAAAGGGACAAAAATGATTTCAGAAAAGATGGACCAACTGTGTATAGATCTTTTACATGTCTTAAGGTGTCTTGCCTAACGGAAATTTACAACTAGACATGTGGGCGTAACCATTTGTGACCTCCCAGCACGAAATCACTCTTAACTAGCATTTTGGGTATTTTGAGATACATATCACTGGAAAGTGTATACTCTGCTGATTATTTTGGTACCTGAATAAAGCTTGTACTAAAAAAATGAAGTTATGTTTAAAATAATTTAAGTTGTATGACGGCCATTTTGAGAAAACCGCCTCAAAAGTTTTTATGTACTCTCCTACACATTTTCCTTAAATTTATTTGGTGGCTTTGGCCCGGTTTGTTTCTAATTGTAGCTGTCATTATCTGAAAGGTGCACCAAAGAGCTTTCTGTCAGTATATTACATGTAAGGTTCGGTACAGGTTACAGTTCGCAATAAAGGACAAAAATAGGTACTTTTGGTAAGAAATTGCATTCTTTCTGCTGCGATCAGTCCATTAAAATATCATTTCAAATTATTTTTTCAAGGAAAAAAAATTTTGTGGGGGATAGATTATAGTCCACAGAAATCAATTTTGAGAAAAAGTAAAAACACCCTAGATAGACCCTCAGTCACCCTTTCAGCTCCAAGCGCTGTTCGACTGACTGCGGGTTAAGACTGAATTGGTGGTGGGAGGTCACATTTTTTTTTACTGGGTATATAGATGTTCCAACATGGATGTCTTGGTCCTTTATTTTTCGTTTAAATAGGTTTAAATGTGTGTGTATTGTGTGTTTGGGCTTGGGTGGGGGATGTGATAAGCGAGTAAATTTGTAATTCGCAGTGGAATATGAATCGACGTCGTGTATGGCATTTACTGTCTGTACCCCGTGGGGATGTCGAGAGCGCTTTCAGTATAACTAGTATCCCCACTTTCTGGAAATTCTGCGCTAGAAATTTCCTCCGTCACCCGTTCTCATAATCGTTTGTGTGTGTTGGGGAAGGAGAGGCTATATGCGTGCGTGACTCGGATTTATTTTTTTAATTTTTTGATCGGTGGCTTATACTGTAGACAGTAAGGCAACGTTTGACACAAAACGCTCGTTATTACGTTAATACTCTGAGGCTACATATAAAGCGGTCTTACAATTTGCGCCTCAAAATTACACGACCATCAGATAGTACGAATCTGATATACACGTGAAGGTTGTACGAATGTAATATGCATTATACACATTAAGGAATCTGGAAAAAAATGAAAACAGAACGGAAATGTGTACTCAGTATAACGGACAAGACGAACACAAATTTGTGACCAACTGACCTTTGTCAGACATACACGTAAGACAGAGAACAGATGTCAAACAACACAATAAGAAAATAGGGAACAAACAGCATAATTTCCATGTCTAGCGTCAAAATAAGAAAATATGGAACAAACGGCATAATTTCCATGTCTAGCGTCAAAATAAGGAAATAAGGAACAAACAGCATAATTTCCATGTCTAGTGTCAAAATAAGGAAATATGAAACAAACGGCATAATTTCCATGTCTATTGTCAAAATAAGAAAATAGGGAACAAACAGCATAATTTCCATGTCTAGCGTCAAAATAAGGAAATAAGGAACAAACAGCATAATTTCCATGTCTAGTGTCAAAATAAGGAAATATGAAACAAACAGCATAATTTCCATGTCTAGCGTCAAAATAAGGAAATATGGAACAAACGGCATAATTTCCATGTCTAGCGTCAAAATAAGAAAATATGGAACAAACGGCATAATTTCCATGTCTAGCGTCAAAATAAGGAAATAAGGAACAAACGGCATAATTTCCATGTCTAGTGTCAAAATAAGGAAATAGGGAACAAACAGCATAATTTCCATGTCTAGTGTCAAAATAAGAAAATAGTAACAAACGGCATAATTTCCATGTCTAGTGTCAAAATAAGAAAATAGGGAACAAAGCATAATTTCCATGTCTAGCGTCAAAATAAGAAAATAGGGAACAAAGCATAATTTCCATGTCTAGTGTCAAAATAAGAAAATAGGGAACAAAGCATAATTTCCATGTCTAGTATCAAAATAAGGAAATAAGGAACAAACAGCATAATTTCCATGTCTAGTGTCAAAATAAGGAAATAAGGAACAAACAGCATAATTTCCATGTCTAGTGTCAAAATAAGGAAATAGGGAACAAACAGCATAATTTCCATGTCTAGTGTCAAAATAAGGAACAAACAGCATAATTTCCATGTCTAGTGTCAAAATAAGGAAATAAGGAACAAAGCATAATTTCCATGTCTAGTGTCAAAATAAGGAACAAACAGCATAATTTCCATGTCTAGTGTCAAAATAAGAAAATATGGAACAAACAGCATAATTTCCATGTCTAGTGTCAAAATAAGAAAATATGGAACAAACAGCATAATTTCCATGTCTAGTGTCAAAATAAGAAAATATGGAACAAACAGCATAATTTCCATGTCTAGTATCAAAATAAGAAAATAGGGAACAAACGGCATAATTTCCATGTCTAGTGTCAAAATAAGAAAATAGGGAACAAACGGCATAATTTCCATGTCTAGTATCAAAATAAGGAAATAGGGAACAAACAGCATAATTTCCATGTCTAGTGTCAACACAATAAGAAATAGGGAACAAACAGCATAATTTCCATGTCTAGTGTCAAAATAAGAAAATAGGGAACAAACAGCATAATTTCCATGTCTAGTGTCAAAATAAGGAAATAGGGAACAAACAGCATAATTTCCATGTCTAGTGTCAAAATAAGGAAATAGGGAACAAACAGCATAATTTCCATGTCTAGTGTCAAAATAAGGAACAAACAGCATAATTTCCATGTCTAGTATCAAAATAAGGAACAAACAGCATAATTTCCATGTCTAGTATCAAAATAAGGAAATAGGGAACAAACAGCATAATTTCCATGTCTAGTATCAAAATAAGGAAATAGGGAACAAACAGCATAATTTCCATGTCTAGTGTCAAAATAAGGAAATAAGGAACAAACAGCATAATTTCCATGTCTAGTATCAAAATAAGGAAATAGGGAACAAACGGCATAATTTCCATGTCTAGTGTCAAAATAAGAAAATAGGGAACAAACAGCATAATTCCCATGTCTAGTGTTAAAATAAGAAATAGGGAACAAACAGCATAATTTCCATGTCTAGTATCAAAATAAGGAAATAGGGAACAAACAGCATAATTTCCATGTCTAGTATAAACAGCATAATTTCCATGTCTAGTGTCAAAATAAGGAAATAGGGAACAAACAGCATAATGTCCATGTCTAGTGTCAAAATAAGAAAATAGGGAACAAACAGCATAATTTCCATGTCTAGTATCAAAATAAGGAAATAGGGAACAAACAGCATAATTTCCATGTCTAGTGTCAAAATAAGGAAATAAGGAACAAACAGCATAATTTCCATGTCTAGTGTCAAATAAGGAAATAAGGAACAAACAGCATAATTTCCATGTCTAGTGTCAAATAAGAAAATATGGAACAAACGGCATAATTTCCATGTCTAGTATCAAAATAAGAAAATAGGGAACACAACAGCATAATTCCCATGTCTAGTGTTAAAATAAGAAAATAGGGAACAAACAGCATAATTTCCATGTCTAGTGTCAAACAAAATAAGGAAATAGGGAACAAACGGCATAATTTCCATGTCTAGTGTCAAAATAAGGAAATAGGGAACAAACAGCATAATTTCCATGTCTAGTGTCAAAATAAGGAAATAGGGAACAAACAGCATAATTTCCATGTCTAGTGTCAAACAAAATAAGGAAATAGGGAACAAACAGCATAATTTCCATGTCTAGTGTCAAAATAAGGAAATAGGGAACAAACAGCATAATTTCCATGTCTAGTGTCAAAATAAGGACATAGGGAACAAACAGCATAATTTCCATGTCTAGTGTCAAACAAAATAAGAAAATAGGGAACAAACAGCATAATTTCCATGTCTAGTGTCAAAATAAGGAAATAGGGAACAAACAGCATAATTTCCATGTCTAGTGTCAAAATAAGGACATAGGGAACAAACAGCATAATTTCCATGTCTAGTGTCAAACAAAATAAGGAAATAGGGAACAAACGGCATAATTTCCATGTCTAGTGTCAAAATAAGGAAATAGGGAACAAACAGCATAATTTCCATGTCTAGTGTCAAACAAAGGAAATAGGGAACAAACAGCATAATTTCCATGTCTAGTGTCAAAATAAGGAAATAGGGAACAAACAGCATAATTTCCATGTCTAGTGTCAACAAAATAAGGAAATAGGTAACACAGCATAATTTCCATGTCTAGTGTCAAAATAAGGAAATAGGGAACAAACAGAATTTCCATGTCTAGTGTCAAAATAAGGAAATATGGAACAAACAGCATAATTTCCATGTCTAGTGTCAAACAAATAAGGAAATGGGGAACAAACAGCATAATTTCCATGTCTAGTGTCAAAATAAGGAAATAGGGAACAAACAGCATAATTTCCATGTCTAGTGTCAAAATAAGGAAATGGGGAACAAACAGCATAATTTCCATGTCTAGTGTCAAAATAAGGAAATAGGGAACAAACAGCATAATTTCCATGTCTAGTGTCAACAAAATAAGGAAATATGGAACAAACAGCATAATTTCCATGTCTAGTGTCAAAAATAAGGAAAAAGGGAACAAACAGCATAATTTCCATGTCTAGTGTCAAAATAAGAAAATAGGGAACAAACAGCATAATTTCCATGTCTAGTATCAAAATAAGAAAATAGGGAACAAACAGCATAATTTCCATGTCTAGTGTCAAAATAAGGAAATAGGGAACAAACAGCATAATTTCCATGTCTAGTGTCAACAAAATAAGAAAATAGGGAACAAACGGCATAATTTCCATGTCTCGTTTAATCTGAGAAAATGACCGATATGAAGTCGGTCTTTGTGAACAGTGATAACTGGGGAACAAGCGAGGCAAATCGACGTCTTGGGGGAAAAGCGAGAATTCCACAAAACGTTGCCCTGCCATGCCATGCGTTAAGGTTGCAAAAACATCGGTTAGAGCAAATGTAGGCGCTTAGTGTACACAATTAGCATTGATACGAATAGACCCAAGATCGTTCTTAGAGTTGACTGGCATTAGTGATTTGTACAAGGTCGTCCTTAGAGTTGATTGGCATTAGTGATTTGTACAAGGTCGTCCTTAGTTAATTGGCATTAGTGATTTGTACAAGGTCGTCCTTAGAGTTAATTGGCATTAGTGATTTGTACAAGGTCGTTCTTAGTTAATTGGCATTAGTGATTTGTACAAGGTCGTTCTTAGAGTTAATTGGCGTTAGTGATTTGTACAAGGTTGTCCTTAGAGTTAATTGGCATTAGTGATTTGTACAAGGTCGTCCTTAGTGTTGATTGGCATTAGTGATTTATACAAGGTCGTCCTTAGAGTTAATTGGCATTAGTGATTTGTACAAGGTCGTCCTTAGAGTTGATTGGCATTAGTGATTTATACAAGGTCGTCCTTAGAGTTGATTGGCATTAGTGATTTGTACAAGGTCGTCCTTAGAGTTGATTGGCATTAGTGATTTGTACAAGGTCGTCCTTAGTTAATTGGCATTAGTGATTTGTACAAGGTCGTCCTCAGTTAATTGGCATTAGTGATTTGTACAAGGTCGTCCTTAGAGTTAATTGGCATTAGTGATTTGTACAAGGTCGTTCTTAGAGTTGATTGGCATTAGTGATTTGTACAAGGTCGTCCTTAGAGTTAATTGGCATTAGTGATTTGTACAAGGTCGTTCTTAGAGTTGATTGGCATTAGTGATTTGTACAAGGTCGTTCTTAGAGTTGATTGGCATTAGTGATTTGTACAAGGTCGTCCTTAGTTAATTGGCATTAATGATTTGTACAATGTTGTTCTTAGAGTTGATTGGCATTAGTGATTTGTACAATGTTCTTAGAGTTAATTGGCATTAGTGATTTGTACAATGTTGTTCTTAGAGTTGATTGGCATTAGTGATTTGTACAATGTTCTTAGAGTTAATTGGCATTAATGATTTGTACAATGTTGTTCTTAGAGTTGATTGGCATTAGTGATTTGTACAATGTTCTTAGAGTTAATTGGCATTAGTGATTTGTACAAGGTCGTCCTTAGAGTTGATTGGCATTAGTGATTTGTACAAGGTCGTCCTTAGAGTTAATTGGCATTAGTGATTTGTACAAGGTCGTTCTTAGAGTTGATTGGCATTAGTGATTTGTACAATGTTCTTAGAGTTGATTGGCATTAGTGATTTGTACAAGGTCGTCCTTAGAGTTAATTGGCATTAGTGATTTGTACAAGGTCGTCCTTAGTGTTGATTGGCATTAGTGATTTGTATAAGACTGTTCTTACAGTTGATTGGTATGAAAGATTTGTACAAGGCCGTTCTTAGAGTTAATTGGCATTAGTGATTTGTACAAACATTGTTTGGCTTTTTTCAGTCTGTATCTAGCATAGCATGGAAAAAGACAAAATATTAGACAGATGGGGAGAGTGCACTAAAGACCTTTTTGAAGATGACAGAAACGCAGAACATACAAGAACTTTCAAGGACCACCCATAATGAAAGATGAACTTAGAGCAGCATTGAAAAAGACGAAACCAAGAAAAGACCCAGGACCAGACAACATTACCACAGAGATGATTGAAGCCCTGGAGGAATTCGGTATAGAAAAAATAAGTCCTCCTGAATGAAATTTACGACACTGGAAAAATCCCCGAAGATATGTCAATTTTCATTGCACTTCCAAAGAAGACAGGGGCTATAGAATGCGAACTCCATCGCACAATCAGTTTGAGTCATGTAACCAAGATCCTATTAAAAATATTCATGATGAGGACAAGGAATAGAATCAAAAGAGAAAATAGCAGATGAACAGTGTGGATTTGTGGAAGGGAAAGGAACTATTGATGCCATACACATCCAATCATAGACAGGTCAGTCGAGGTGAACAAGGATTTATATTTATGCTTTGTTGATTATACCAAGGCTTTCGATCGGGTCAGACATGAAAAATGATCAACCAATTAGAAAGACTCAATAGTGATGGAAAAGATCTACGAACAATCAGAAATATGTACTGGGAACAAATAGCTGCAATTAGAATAAAAAACGATAATAGCTCTTTCCAAAACAGACAGGGTTGTGTTTTGTTACCAGATCTGTTTTCACTTTACAGCGAAAACATGAGAAACCTAGAGGAAGACCCTGGATTAAAGGTTGGAGGAAAAATGATAAACTAACATTCGATACGCAGATGACACCGTGCTAATTGCAGAAAGTGAAAGGGACCTACAAAACCTTGTGAATATACTTTAAATAGAAAGCAAAGGTAAGGGGTTGGAACTAAACAGCAGGAAAACTGAAGTCATGGTGATCTGTAAAAATGAAATCCCCTCATGCAAAATAACAGCAAACGGCACAACCTTGAGACAGGTTGATGAGTTTAAATACCTGGGAACGATCATTTCACCAGACGCAGATGCACATCGGAAATAGCTAGCAGAATCGGCCAAGCCAAAACATTTAAGATGGAACGCATTCTTACCAACAAATGCCTATCAATTAACATCAGGAAGAGAGTTCTGGATTGTTATATAGAACCAATACTGTCGTACGGTTGTGAGGCGTGGACAGTCAACAAGCAAAGGCCGAACAAGATTGAGGCAGCCGAGATGTGGTTTCTGAGAAGAATGTTGAGAGTTCCATGGACAGCAAAGAAAACAAACGAGACAGTCTTGATGGAGGCAGACACAAGTAGATCACTCATAAGGAAGATTAGGAAAAGACAGGCAACATTTATAGGCCATTTTATGAGGAAGGGGGATTTGGAGCACTTGGTCACAGCGGGAAAGCTGGAGGGAAAGAGCACCAGGTAGACCCAGGGAGAAAATGCTGGATGGACTTGCAGAGTGGCTGGGGACGAGGGGGGTGGGGGAGATGCTGGGGGCAATGAGAGATGGCTGGAGGTCCATGGTCGCCAACGCCATGCGGCAGGGCACCTGATGATGAATATGCTGATCGCCAGCAAGTTTTGAAAAACAGTATGTATGACCTTCCTATTATCATAAATTTTCTCAGTGCCGTTCTGATAACGTCAGGTGAATGGCGTTTGTGTTCTAACAATTATCATAAATTTTCTCAATGCCGTTCTGATAACGTCAGGTGAATGGCGTTTGTGGTTCCGACAATTGTGCCCGAACAAATGTCGCGCCGAATCTAACGTGAAAAAAGTAATAATAACCACTACTAACCCTAACCCCGTTCTAACCTTAACACATTGTGTTAAAGGGGCTGATGTTTGGTCATGACACAATTGTTGGAACAGTGAAAAAAAGTTTGCAAAACTTCTCGCCTGTTTTTAAAAAACCCCACCGCGAATGCCGTATATTATACTTTAATCATCATCAGGTGCCTTGCAGTATGGCGTTGGCGATTATGGACTTCCATCTGTCTCTTGCCTCAAGCATCTCTTCCACCCTCCCTGTCTTCAGCCACACTGCAAGTCCGTCTAGTATCTTCTCCCCGGGTCTACCCGGTGCTCTCCTTCCCCCCTCCCCCCCAGCTTTCCCGTTGTGACCAGGTGTTCCAATTCCCTTTTCCCTATAAAATGGCCTATGGATGTTGTCTGCCTTTTCGTAATCTTCCGTATGAATGATCTACTTGTGTCTGCCTCCATCAAGACTGTCTCGTTTGTTTTCTTTGCTGTCAATGGAACTCTCAACATCCTTCTTAGAAACCACATCTCGGCTGCCTCAACCTTGTTCTGGCTTTGCTTGTTGACTGTCCACGCCTCGCAACCGTACAACAGTTGGTTCTATATAACATTCCAGAACTCTCTTCCTGATGTTAATTGATAGGCATTTGTTGGTAAGAATGCTTTCCATTTTCTTCAATGTTTCGGCTTGGCCGATTCTACTGGCTATTTCTGATGTGCATCTGCTGTCTGGTGAAATGATCGTTCCCAGGTATTTGAACTTATCAACCTGTCTCAAGGTTGTGCCGTTCGCTGTTATTTTGCATGAGGGGATTTCATGTTTTTTACAGATCACCATGACTTCAGTCTTCCTGCTGTTTAGTTTCCAACCCCTTACCTTTGCTTTCTATTTAAAGTATGTTCACAAGGTTTTGTAGGTCCCTTTCACTTTCCGCAATTAGCACGGTGTCATCTGGTTTTTGGTATTATCTCCTGGACTCATTTAAGTCCATTTTCTTCTATTAGGCTGCTCAAACCAGGTGTTTCCAACTATGAACTCATTCATCTGTGCCCATTCTACAAGTTTCCCTCCCCTTTCATTTTGTGTACCAAGGCCATGCGGTCCTACTATATCCTCTACCCTATCCTTTTCCACTTTGCTGGGTAGAAAATCGTAAACTTATAACATGACATGGATTTTATGTATAACACGTACTTTTTTTTAACCCACGCAATTCAATTTTAGTTTCAGTTTCGCAGATGACGTCTCTGCGCTCGGAGCGAATTCCATATGCACTAACGTCACAGGTGCTACGTGTATTGTGACCGTGGCACAAGCCTTAAGCCTGCACGTAAACCCATGAGCTGGCCAGGCCCTGAGGCCATACTTAGACTGTTTACCTAGTCTATATTTTACGCTAAAAAGTTGCTCGTCTCTGGTTCCCTACGCAACAAAGTCGGTACAACGTTGATGTAAATGTAGCCTGTGTTTGTATTGTTTTTTAGTCGGCTTACGTTTACCGTATTGTGTGGGTTTTGTCGTATGCTCATGATTACTGTATAGTGCAGGTTTTTTGTATGCTTATGATTACCGTATAAATGTAGGTTTTGTGGTCAGCTTAAGATTACCGTATAAATGTAGGTTTTGTGGTCAGCTTAAGATTACCATGTGAGTGCAGGTTTTGTGGTCGGCTTATGATTACTGTATAGTGTGATTTTTGTGGTTGGCTTATGATCACCGTATAGTGCAGGTTTTGTCGTCGGCTTATTACTGTATAATGCGGGTTTTGTGGTTGGCTTATGATTACTGTATAATGTAGGTTTTTTGGTCGGTTTATGATTACTGTATAGTGTAGGTTTTGTGGTCGCTTTATGATTACTGTATAGTGCAGGTTTTGTGGTCGGTTTATGATTACTGTATAAATGCAGATTTTGTGGTCGGCTTATGATTACCGTATAGTGCAGGTTTTGTGGTTTGCTTATGATTACTGTATAGTGTAGGTTTTGTGGTCTGCTTATGATTACTGTACAGTGCAGGTTTTGTGGTCGGTTTATGATTACTGTACAGTGCAGGTTTTGTGGTCGGTTTATGATTACTGTATAGTGCAGGTTTTGTGGTCGGCTTATGATTACTGTATAGTGTAGGTTTTGTGGTCGGTTTATGATTACTGTATAGTGCAGGTTTTGTGGTCGGTTTATGATTACTGTATAGTGTAGGTTTTGTGGTCGGCTTATGATTACTGTATAGTGTAGGTTTTGTGGTCGGTTTACGATTACTGTATAGTGCAGGTTTTGTGGTCGGTTTATGATTACTGTATAGTGTAGGTTTTGTGGTCGGCTTATGATTACTGTATAGTGTAGGTTTTGTGGTCGGTTTATGATTACTGTATAGTGTGATTTTTGTGGTCGGTTTATGATTACTGTATAGTGCAGGTTTTGTGGTCGGCTTATGATTACTGTATAGTGTAGGTTTTGTGGTCGGTTTATGATTACTGTATAGTGCAGGTTTTGTGGTCGGTTTATGATTACTGTATAAATGCAGATTTTGTGGTCGGTTTATGATTACCGTATAAATATAGGTTTTGTGGTCGGCTTATACAATACAATATTTTATTGATATAGCGCAAAATCTTGTTAAAATCAAATCTAAGCGCTAAAGCAGACACGAACGCACGCGCACGCGCACACACACACACACACACACACACATACACACACTCACGCACACGCACACGCACACGGCTATAAATGGGGAGAAAAAATAAAAGCAATGGAAAATTATAGAGAGCATATTATATACAATTATATATTAAAATGTGATTCCCCTCCGAGTGGAGACAGGCTGCAGAGGGGATTGAGTGAGGTCAGGATTTTATGCAGAGGAGAGGTGAGTTTTGAGAGCGGACTTGGAGACAAAAGTAGGTTGCTGACGAACTGAGAGAGGAAGTTTGTTCCAGGAAAGTGGACCAGAAACAGAAGACTCGTGGACCATAGGTATTGAGCTTAGTGCGTGGAAAGCGACAAGTCAGGATCGGAGGCAGAGCGGAGGGTACGTGAGGGAACATAGATCTCAAGTAGGCTTGAGAGGTAATCAGGGGCTGCGTTATTAAGGCTTTTGATTACTGTATAGTGGGTTTTTTTTTTGTGGTCGGCTTATAATTACTGTATAAGTGTAGGTTTTGTGGTTGGATTATGATTATTGTATAGTGTGATTTTTGTGGTTGGCTTATGGTTACCATATAAATGTAGGTTTTGTGGTCGGCTTGTGGTTACAATATATGTGCAGGTTTTGTGGTCGGCTTGCGGTTACCATATATGTGCAGGTTTTGTGGTCGGCTTATGGTTACCATATATGTGTAGGTTTTGTGGTCGGCTTGTGGTTACCATATATGTGTAGGTTTTGTGGTCGGCTTGTGGTTACCATATATGTGTAGGTTTTCTAGTGAGCGCCTAACTTAACTGTAAAATAGTGTGAAAGCAAAAACGAAAAACAAACAAAAAAAAACAAAACAGAAAAACTGAGACAAGGTAATAAAGGGAAAGAATCGTTTTAAGTGCGCACCTAAGATCAATCGGTCAGTATGTTCAACAGCAATACCATCGCGGCAACGAAAATAAAAGGGGGTTACATATCTTAAGTATCGGTCATTTTCTTTCGCTCGGCGAGATATCGGGGAAATATTTTATTTTTTTGTCCATGTGTGTGCGCACGTGTGTGTGTGCGTGTTGTAGATTGGCAAAGGCAGGTAAGCCGAAAGTTAACGTCTTATCTTGTAGGTTGAATACGCGTTATTTTTGTGCGTTGGCGATTTGTAGTCAAAATGAAAATTACCCCCGTGGGGATGCCGGGGGCTTTTTTAGTATAAATACGACATCCCCCCACCACCAAATCGGTCTTAACTTGGTCGGTCGAACAGCACTAGGAGCTGAAAAGGTGACTGAGGGTCTGTCTAGGGTGTTTTGACTTTTTCTCAAATTTGATTTCTGTGGATTATAATCTATCCCCCCACAGAATTTTTTTCTTGAAAAAATATTAATTTAAAATGGTATTTTAATGCACTGATCGCAGCAGAAAGAATGCAATTTCTTACCAAAAGTACCTATTTTTGTCCTTTATTGCGAACTGTAACCTGTACCGAACCTTACATGTAATATACTGACAAAGCTCTTTGGTGCACCTTTCAGATAATGACGGCTAAAATTAGAAACAAACCGGGTCAAAGCCACCAAATAAATTCAAGGAAAATGTGTAGGAGAGTACATAAAAACTTTAGAGGCCGTTTTCTCAAAATGGCCGTCAAACAACTTTATGACTTTAAACATACATAATTTCTTACATTTTTTTTTTTAGTACAAGCTTTATTCAGGTACCAAAATAATAGCAGAATGTACACTTTCCAGTGTGTTGAGTAGATGTCCATTTTAGATTATGTTCGCCCAACGCTACAGCTCCCAAACCTTTGTGTTCTCTGGTTTTAAGTGTTGTGAACTGACCAACCCACACACCAACCTGCAAACATCATCCTCTCCCGTCTGGCTCGCAATTATGGACCCGTCCTTTATAAAACAAATTGGACTGACACTTTTTAAACACAGCAAATGCTACCTCGGTGGAGACGTCTACCAGCGCATACAAACACTGGGGCTGTGTTGTAAGCCCCGCACTGCGCGATCCTGTGGTGGACGTCTCCACCGACTTTGGCACAACCTGCCTCCTGCTGTACCAGTCCGACACCACTTTTCGTCTTCTGCTTCACCGTCTCCTCCACTGTCCCTGCCCTCGACCTTGCTGCTGCGGGCTTCGCCTTCGCCTTCTGTCCTGGTGGCGCCGCCTGCACTTTCTGTCCTGATGGTGCCGCCTTCACCTTCTGTCCCGCCGGTGCCGCCTTCACCTTCTGTCCCGCCGGTGCCGCCTCCATCTTCTGTCCCGCCGGCGCTGCCCTCGTCTTCTGTCCCGCTAGTGCCGCCTTTGTCTTCCGTTCCGCTGGTGTCGCCTTCGTCTTCTGTCCCGTCGTTGCTGCCTTCGTCTTCTGCCCCACTGGTGTCGCCTTCATCTTCTGTCCCATCGGTGCCGCCTTCATCTCCATCTCGGCCACCGCCATGTGACTCTGATAAACTAAAACTGCCTTTTTAACGCTCAGTCAACGTGCACAGACGACAAAGCCGATGTCATTACTGACTTTATCGCAGATGAGCATGTTGACATTTCTTTTATCACCGAAACATGGCTTAACCCCCTTGGTCATGAACCTACATGTATACATTCGAGTCTCACTCCGAGTGGTTACAGGCTTGCTTCTTTCCATCGCTCATCCCGAGGTGGTGGTATCGCCATCCTCTACAACGATTCACTCCATTCCCGCCTATCTTTCTCGCAGTCTCTGCCTTTCTCCCATCCTTCTTTCGAGCACGTTGAAGTATCCTTCCAATCCACCCCTCACCCCATCACCTTCTGTGTCTATCGACATGTATTAAGTGCATTTTTTGCTGTAAGGAAATGTGATGTGCCGAAATAATTATAAGTAATTTTGGGCCCACGTTATGATTTAGTGTTTGTTTAAATTTGTAATCAGATTTTTTTAAACCCTTGGAATAAATTCGGAGTGGTAAATGCATAGAGCATATCCTAAGATTATGTGCGCGAATGCATTGAGCAATTTGTTTCCATTTTTTTTCCCTCCATTAGTTGTGTACATTTGAGACGATTATAACCCTGAGACCCCCGCTGGGTTGCTGGTTTTTTTTTCAATATAAATATTCCCACCTTCTGGAAATTCTGTGCTAGAATTTCCCCTTTTCTGTCACTTTCTGCCCTGTTGCCTTCTTGTCTGTCATTTCTGCTTATTTTCTGCCTTAATGGTGTATTCACCTGTATTTTTTCGATAAAAGTCTTACGTACTTTTTTCTTCGGATTGATAATTGGTACATGTATTAAGTGCATTTTTGACTAAGTAGGTGAGATATGCGGAAGCAATTTTAGGTAATTTATGCGTTTTTGTTTTGGTGTCCTTATGTATGCTGAAATTTGTATTCAGATGTTTTTTAAATCTACCCTGTGCGATAAATCGGACAGAATGGTCCTATGCCGGGGACATGTCCTTTGATTATGTGTGCGAATGCATTATGTGTACTTAATTTTTTTTTCTTGTTGAAGTTTTGTGTTTTGAAGCTGTTATAGCCCTGATATGGCTCTGCGCAGTCGGCTGGGCTTTAAACAACAATAAAAGGGAAAAAAGGCTCCGTGCAGTAGGCTGGGCATTAAAACAAAAATAGTGAAAAATGTACGGTGGTGATTACCCTAGTTTTTTTTTTTTCTTGTCTGATGAAAACTGTCCAATGGTGGTGGTGGTGAGTTTTTCTTTTTGAATTTTACATGACCATTGCTGTATGGTAGTGTTTATTGCCATAGTTTGTTTCACATTAAAGGAAAAGTGGCACTGATTACCACGGCTATTTTTTCTTAAACCTTTCGATGGCAACTGTATCGTAGCATTGATTAATATCAATACTTTAATTTCCGTTGTATGGTAGCATTGATTATAATACTTAAATTTCCTATGAAAATTTAACTTGGGAAATACATTTTTGTCTTATTTTGATTACTGTAACATAAAGTGTGTGTGTGTTTTTTTTTTGGGGGGGGGAGGTTACAGGCAGGGGTGTGTGTGTGTGTAAGACAAGGCGCGAGGTGTGTGCTTTTTTTGTTTTCATTTGTTTTTTTTGGGGGGTGGGGGGCCGGTTGTTACAGTGGGGTATGGACGGCGGTTATGTGTCTGCGTTGTGGTTTCTGTGTATACGTGTTTCCGTCGTGATAGTTTTTTCCCCCCGTGGGTGTGGTGGGGTATAGCGGATGTTTAGGTCATTTGGCCTTGGGGGTGGTGATGGGTGAGTACGCTGTGTGTGCGTTTTGTAATGAAGACTGTGTTGTGTGTGCTTGTGGATGTACGGCTGTGTGGTAAAGACAGACTGCTGTTGACTTAAAATTTATTCGTTAAAATAGAAAAAATGATTATTTTACTGTGTGCCTGTATTTCGTCAATTATGAAGCTATTTTTATGATAGTATTTCTGAAAGTTGTAATGGTCCTTTTGTCACGTGAACAATTCATACTGCATTTTCTAACACTTTCAAGAACCTTTTCAAGATATCGTGCAATTCTTACGCTTTGACAAGATATAATGGGATTTCACATATGACCATACGTATGGGAAAATTAAATTGAGACCTGGAAAGATTGTTGTTGTTTTTTTTCGTTTTTTTTCGTTTTTTTTTTTAATTGTATTTTTAACCCTTTGACCCCCGCACCATATCCACCAATTGCAAAAACTAAACCCTTTGACTCCTTCACCTATGCACCAGCTTCCTGCAGGAAGCTGGAGGTTATGGTGTGGAAGTCAAAGGGTTAAGTTTTTGCTTTGTTGGCATGGCTGACAGTGAAGGATGCTGGTGGACAGGCAGTGGTATTCAAAGGGTTAAACGTGGAGCATTATGGGAATTTAAGAAAGTTGAAACTTGAAAGGGTGGTTGTACGGTTTTTTTTTCCAATTGTCTTTTTGAATAAAAGTGAGGTAATTTGTAGAGTGCTGTTGGCTATGCTTTAGGCAATATGAAACTCTTAACTGCATTTTCCTGCCTTTCGCCATTTAAAGAAAACATTTACCCTCTGTTGGATAGTGTGTGTATATATATATGTCTGTGTTTATGTTGTCTGTGTGTGTGTGTGCGCGCGCGTGTGGTGCGCGCGTGCTTTGTGTGTGTGTATGTACATGTAGTTTGTGTATGGTGCGTGTGTGCAAGACAATGTGCGAGGTGTGTAAGACAATGTGCGAGGTGTGTAAGACAATGTGCGAGGTGTGCGTTTTTTTTTGTTTGTTTTTTTGGAGGGGGGTGTTGGGGGGACGGTTGTTACAGTGGGATATGGACGGTTTGTGGTGTCTGTGTATGCATGTTTTCATCGTGGTAGTTTTTTGGGTTTTTTTTTTCTTGTCGTGGGGTTTAATGGATGTTTAGGTCAGTTGGCCTTGGGGATGATTGTGGGTGAGTACGCTGTGTGTGCATTTTTATAGTGAAAGCTGTGTGGCTGGGTGATAAAGACTGCTGTTGATTTAAAAATTATTCGTTAAAGTAAATGAATATATTATTGTGCCTGTATTTCATCAATTATGGGTTATTTATAAAGCTATTTTTTATGACTTTCTGAAAATTGTAATGAAGCTCCTGTCAAGTGAACAATTCGTACTGCATTTTTGAACTCTTTAATTAAAGAACCTTTTACAAGATAACATGCAGTTTTTATGTTTTGACAAGATACAATGGGATTTCACCTCGTGTGACCATACGTATGAGGAAATATTTAAATTGACTTGGAAGGATTGTTCCCGTTTTTGTTGTATTTTTAAAATTCTTTTTAACCCTTTAACTCCTGCACCATACCCACCAATTGCAAAATCTTATCCCTTCGACTCCCTCACCCTGCAGGAAGTTGGACGTTAGGGTGAGGGAGTCAAAAGGGTTGAGTTTTTACTTTGACAGATTGGTTGACAATGAAGGATGCTGGTGGACAGGTGGAGTGTTGTGGGAATATATTTTAAATAAATTGAAACTTGAAAGGATGGGTTTTTTGTTTTTGGTCTGTTGAATTAAACGTGAGTTAATTTGTAGTGTGCTGTTGGCCATGATGATGTTCTAGATGTCGGCTGAGCTATAAACAATATGAAACTCTTAACTGCATCATCCTGCCTTTTGCATTCTAAGGAAAACATTTTACCTTCTGTTGCGGAGTGTGTGTTTCGTTGTGTGTGTGTGTTTATATTATCTGGTATGTGTGTGTGCGTGCACGCGCACATGTGTGTGATGCGTGTGTGTGTGATTGTGTGTGTTTTATATGTGTGTGTCTATGTGTGGTGCATGCGTGTGTGGGTGTAAGACAATGTGCGAGGTGTTCGGGGGGAATGGGGCGGTTGTTACAGTGGAAGGATTGGTCTGATTTTTTCTGCTTTTTCAATTCATTTTAACCCTTTGACTCCCGCACACTATCCACCAATTGCAAAAACGTATCCCTTTGACTCCCTCACCGTATCCATCATCTTCCTGCAGGAAGCTGGAGGTTAGGGTGAGGGAATCATGGTCAAGTTTTTGCTTTGCTAGCATGGTTAACAATGCAGGATTCTGGTGGACAAGTGGTGGTAGTCAAAGGGCTAAACGGAGTGTTGTGGGAATTTTTTTAAAAACTAAATTGAAACTTGAAAGGATGGTTGTATCTTTTTCCCCCCATTTTTTAAATTAAAGGAGTTAATTTGTAGTGTGCGTGATGTTGGCCGTAATGTTATCTAGATGTCGGCTGTTCTATAAGCAATATGAAAATCTAACTGCATTTTCCTGCCTTTCGCTATTTAAGGAAAACATTTTACCCTCCTTTGCGGAGTGTGTTTGTTGTGTGAGTGTGTCTGTGTGTTTATATTGTCTGTGTCTAGAGTGTGTGTGTGCACGCGCATGTGTGGTGTGTATGTGTGTAAGACTGCGAGGTGCGTGCTTTGTTATTTTTTGGGGGGCGCGGTTCTTAGTGTGTGGTTGTGTGTCTGTGTTTATATTGTCTGTTTGTGTGCACGCGCATGTGTGTGGTGTGTGTGCATGTGTGTAAGACATGTGCAAGGTGCGTGCTTTGGTTTTTGTTTTGTTTTGGAGGGGGGCGGTTGTTATAGTGGGATATGGACGGTGGTTGTGTCCTTATTGTGGTTTGTGTGTATGCATGTTTTCGTCGTAGTTTTTCTTTAGTTTTGTTTTGGTTTTCTTAGGTGTGGTGGGGTGTGGCAGATGTTTAGGTCAGTTGGCCTTGGGGGTGGTGGTGAGTATGGTGTGTGTGCATTTTCTAATGAAGACTGTTGTGTGTGCTTGTGGATGTATGGTTGCGTGGTAAAAGACAGACCGCTGTTGATTTAAAATTGTTTAAAATATTTTTTAAAAATGATATATTTATTGTGTGCCTGTGTTTCGTCAGTTATGGGTTACTTATGAATCTATTTTTATGACGTATTTGTGAAAGTTGTAATGAAGCTCCTTTTGTCAAGTGAACAATTCGTACTGCATTTTCTAACTCTTTAAAGAATCTTTTCAAGATAGCGTGCAATTTTTACATTTTGAAAAGATATAATGGGATTTCACGTCGTATGAGAAAATGTTAAATTGAGACTTGGAAAGATTGTTTCCTTTCTTTGTTTTTGTTTTTTTTCCCCGGTTTTTTTTCAATTCTTTTTAACCTTTTGACTCCTGCACACTATCCACCAATTGCAAAAACGTATCCCTCTGACTTCCTCACCGTATCCTATCTTCCTGCAGGAAGCTGGAGGTTAGGGTGAGGGAGTCATGGTCAAGTTTTTGTTTTGCTAGCATGGTTAACAATGCAGGATTCTGGTGGACAGGTGGTGGTAGTCAAAGGGCTAAACGGAGTGTTGTGGGAATGTTTTAAAAAACTAAATTGAAACTTGAAAGGATGGTTGTATCTTTTTTTACCCATTTTTTGAATTAAATGAGTTAATTTGTGGTGTGTGTGTGTTGGCCGTAATGTTGTCTAGATGTCGGCTGTTCTATAAGCAATATGAAAATCTAACTGCATTTTCCTGCCTTTCGCTATTTAAGGAAAACATTTTACCCTCCTTTGTGGAGTGATTGTGTATTTGTGTGTTTATGTTGTCTGTGTATAGAGTGTGTTGAAGACATGTGTGAGGTGCGTTTTTTGTTTTGATTTTTTTTTGGGTGGGGGACGGTTGTTTGTGTGCACGCGCATGTGTGTGGTGCGTGCGTGTGATTGTGGTGTGTGTGTATTTATATTATGGTCTAGTGTGTGTGTGTGTAACGCTCTTTAAATCTTTTCATGACATCATCCAATTTTTGACGTTTTTAGAAGTTATACTGGAATTTCAGCTCGTATGATCATGCGTATGGGAGAATGTTTAGACTTGTATGGATTTTTTTGTTATGTTTTTAACCCTTTGACTCCCTTACCCTGTTCGCCAATTGCGAAAGCATATCCCTTTGACTCCCTCACCCTATCCACCAGCTTCCTGCAGGAGGCTGGAGGTTAGGGTGAGGGAGTCACAGGGTTAAGTTTTTGCTTTGCTGGCATGGTTGACAGTGAAGGACGCAGGTGGACAGGCGGTGGTATTCAAAGGGTTAAAACGTGGAGTATTATGGGAATTACTTGAAATAAAATTGAAACTTGAAAAGATCGTATGTTTTTTTTTCAATTCTTTTTGATTAAACCCATGATATGGCTCAAGTAGTCGGCTGGACTATAGCAATATGAAGTGAAATGAAATTTTTAATTAAACGTGGGGTAGTTTTCAGTGTGATGTTGGCCATGATAATGTTGGAGACGTCGGCTGTGCTAAAGCAATATGAATTCCAACTGCATTTTCCTGTCTTTGGCAACTTACAGAAAACATTGTCCCATCTGTTGAGTGTGTGTTGAGTGTTTTGTGTGTTTGTCTTGTGTTTTTGTGTCTGGTGTGTGCGCGAGCGCGCATGTTTTGGGTGCGTACGTGTGTTGGGTGCGTGCGTGCGTGCGCGAGCGAGCGTGTGTGTGTATGTGTGGAAGAGTATGTGTAAGGTGTGTGCTTTTGGAGTTTGTGTGTGTGCGGGGAGGGGGATGGAGGACGGTTAATGAGGTATGGACGGTTAATGTGTCCAAGTTTTTTGTGTGTATGCATGTTTTCGTTGCGGGTTTTTGTTTTGTTTTTGTCTTTGTTTTCTAAGTTCATGGGTGAGGTATTCGAATGTTAGGTCGTGGCCGGCAGCAAACGGAACCAGAAGAACAAGAAAACCAATATAAGCGCGTATCCAACAAAACAAAACGAAACAAGCGCAAATTTTCGGCCAACTAGCCTTTGTCAATCGCGAACGCATGGTCACAAACACCAAACTATGGATAATAAAAAATTTATTCTTACCCACTGGACGAGGCGGCAGGGAAGTTTTTAGTCCCGTTTTTATTATCCATTGTTTGGTGTTTGTGATCTGTTTGTGACCGTGCGTTCGCGCTTGACAAAGGCTAGTGGGGCCGAAAATTTGCGCTTGTTTTGTTTTGTTTTGTTGGATACGCGCTTATATTGGTTTTCTTGTTCTTCTGGTTTTTGTTTTCTAAGTTCATGGGTGAGGTATTGCGAATGTTTAGGTCAGTTGGGGCCGGCGAGTACGCTGTGTGTGCATTTTCTAATGAAGGCTCTATTGTGTGTGAATGTAGATTTACGGTTGCTTGGCAAGGACAGACTGGTTTAAAATTTATTAGTTAAAAACAAAAATGCCCTTTTGAGGATGCTGGGGGTTTCTTTCAGTATAAATAGTATACCCACCTTCTGGAAATTGTGTGCTAGAAATGCCCTCATTTCTGTCGCTGTTTCTGTCTTCCACCTTTGCTTTCTGTCATTTCTTCCCATCATTTACTGCCTTGCAGGTCCATTCATCTGTACGCGTTCGATCAAGTCTCCTGTACTTTATCTTAGAATTGATTATTGGGTACATGTATTAAATTCATGTTTTGTCTCTGGTACAATGAGCTATGCGGAAGCAATTTCAAGTACAGGTCTTTTTTGGTTTAGTGCCCTTATAGTTTACATTTGTGTTTACGTATATTTTTTATTCCCCTCTGCTTCCCCGTTGGGTTGCCGGGGGCTCTTTCAATATAAATAGCATCCCCACCTTCTGGAATTCTGCGCTAGAAATTTGCTCTTTTCTGTCACTGTTTCTGCCTTGTTGCTTTGCTTTCTGTCATTTCTTCCTATATTTTCTGCCTTAATGGTCCATTCACCTGTATTTTTTCGATTATCTTACGTACTTTTTCTTCGGATTGCTGATTGGGTACATGTATGAAGTGCATTTTTGGCTCTAAGGAGGTGAGATTACCTCAAATTTCTTCCACATATAATAATAATATTGTAATTATTGTTAATTATTATGTGGAAGAAATTATGGGTAATTTATGCCTGTTTTTATGTTTTGGTGTCCTTATGTATGCTTATGTTTGTATTCAGGTGTTTTTAAAATCTCCCCTGTGCGGTAAATCGGAGAGAATGGTCCTACACCGGGGGCATGTACTTAAGATTATGTGCGCGAATGCATTGATATGTGTACTTAATTTTGTTTTTTTTTCCTGTTGAAGTTTTGTGTTTTGAAACGGTTATACCCTGACATGGCTCTGCGCAGTCGGCTGGACTTTAAACAATAAAAAAAAAGTGCATTTTTGGCTCTAGGGAGGTGAGATATGCGGAAGCGATTTTAGGCAATTTATGCCTGTTTTTGTTTTGGTGCCCTTATGTATGCTAATATTTGTATTCAGGTGTTTTTTAAATCTCCCCTGTGTGATAAATTGGACGGAGTGGTCAACGCCGGGGGCATGTCCTTAGATTATGTGCGCGAATGCATTATGTGTACTTAATTGTTTTTTTTTTCCTGTTGGGAGTTTTGTGCGTTTTGAAGCGGTTATAGCCCTGATATGGCTCTACGCAGTCGGCTGGGCTTTAAACAGTAACAATAATGTTAGTATTCAGGTGTTTTTAAACTGTGATAAATTGGACAATGAAAAAACGCCAGAGGCATGTCCGAAGATTATGTGCGCGAATGCATTATGTGCACTTAAATGTTTGTATTTCCTGTTCAATTGTATGTTTTGAAACGGTTATAGCTCTGATATGCTCTACTTAATTAGCTGGACTTTAACCCTTTGACTCCCGCACCCTGTACACCAGAATCGTGCATTGCCAACCATGCTAGCAAAACAAAAACTTAACCCTTTGATTCTCACCCTATCCACCAGCTTCCTGCAAGAAGCAGGGTTGGATGAAGGAGTCACAAAGTTTTTGCAGCTGGTGGATAGGGTAAGGGAGCCAAAGGTTTAAACGACGATAAGTGTGTGAGGGAGAGGGCTGTCCAAGTCGAGATGAATTATTGTTTGGGGGAAGATAATTGTGTGTACATGTATTGACGGAATAAAAGTGTTTTGTCGAGTGAAGATTCAGACTGCGTGTTGTCTTTAGAGTTTTATCCGTGAGATACCCCTACCCTCGTGTTTCTTGCTGTTTACCCCTACCCTGGTGTTTCTTGCTATTTACCCCTACCCTCGTGTTTCTTGCTGTTTACCCCTACCCTGGTGTTTCTTGCTATTTACCCCTACCCTCGTGTTTCTTGCTGTTTACCCCTACCCTGGTGTTTCTTGCTATTTACCCCTACCCTCGTGTTTCTTGCTATTTACCCCTACCCTGGTGTTTCTTGCTGTTTACCCCTACCCTGGTGTTTCTTGCTATTTACCCCTACCCTCGTGTTTCTTGCTGTTTACCCTTCCCTGGTGTTTCTTGCTGTTTACCCCTACCCTCGTGTTTCTTGCTGTTTACCCCTACCCTCGTGTTTCTTGCTATTTACCCCTACCCTCGTGTTTCTTGCTGTTTACCCCTACCCTCGTGTTTCTTGCTGTTTACCCCTACCCTCGTGTTTCTTGCTATTTATCCTATCCTCCGTTTCTTGCTATTTACCCCAACCCTCGTGTTTCTTGCTATTTACCCCTACCCTGGTGTTTCTTGCTGTTTACCCCTACCCTGGTGTTTCTTGCTGTTTACCTCTACCCTCGTGTTTCTTGCTATTTACCCCTACCCTCCGTTTCTTGCTATTTACCCCAACCCTCGTGTTTCTTGCTATTTACCCCTACCCTGGTGTTTCTTGCTGTTTACCCCTACCCTGGTGTTTCTTGCTGTTTACCTCTACCCTGGTGTTTCTTGCTGTTTACCCCTACCCTCGTGTTTCTTGCTATTTACCCCTACCCTCCGTTTCTTGCTATTTACCCCAACCCTCGTGTTTCTTGCTGTTTACCCCTACCCTGGTGTTTCTTGCTGTTTACCCCTACCCTCGTGTTTCTTGCTGTTTACCCCTACCCTGGTGTTTCTTGCTGTTTACCCCAACCCTCGTGTTTCTTGCTGTTTACCCCTACCCTGGTGTTTCTTGCTATTTACCTCTACCCTGGTGTTTCTTGCTATTAACCCCTACCCTGGTGTTTCTTGCTATTTACCCTACCCTGGTGTTTCTTGCTATTTACCTCTACCCTCTGTTTCTTGCTATTTACCCCTACCCTGGTGTTTCTTGCTATTTACCCCTACCCTGGTGTTTCTTGCTATTTACCCCTACCCTGGTGTTTCTTGATATTTACCCCTACCCTCGTGTTTCTTGCTATTTACCCCTACCCTCGTGTTTCTTGCTATTTACCCCTACCCTGGTGTTTCTTGCTATTTACCCCTACCCTGGTGTTTCTTGCTGTTTACCCCTACCCTGGTGTTTCTTGCTGTTTACCGCTACCCTGGTGTTTCTTGCTGTTTACCGCTACCCTGGTGTTTCTTGCTGTTTACCCCTACCCTGGTGTTTCTTGCTATTTACCCCTACCCTGGTGTTTCTTGATATTTACCCCTACCCTGGTGTTTCTTGCTATTTACCCCTACCCTGGTGTTTCTTGCTATTTACCCCTACCCTGGTGTTTCTTGCTATTTACCCCTACCCTGGTGTTTCTTGCTATTTACCCCTATCCTGGTGTGTCTTGCTATTTACCCCTACCCTGGTGTTTCTTGCTGTTTACCTCTACCCTCGTGTTTCTTGCTATTTACCCCTACCCTCTGTTTCTTGCTATTTACCCCTACCCTCGTGTTTCTTGCTGTTTACCCCTACCCTCGTGTTTCTTGCTATTTACCCCTACCCTCGTGTTTCTTGCTATTTACCCCTACCCTCTGTTTCTTGCTATTTACCCCTATCCTGGTGTTTCTTGCTATTTACCCCTACCCTCGTTTTGCTATTTACCCCTACCCTCGTGTTTCTTGCTATTTACCCCTACCCTCGTGTTTCTTGTTTACCCCTACCCTCGTGTTTCTTGCTGTTTACCCCTACCCTGGTGTTTCTTGCTATTTACCCCTACCCTGGTGTTTCTTGCTATTTACCCCTACCCTGGTGTTTCTTGCTATTTACCCCTACCCTGGTGTTTCTTGCTATTTACCCCTACCCTGGTGTTTCTTGTTTACCCCTACCCTCGTGTTTCTTGCTGTTTACCCCTACCCTGGTGTTTCTTGCTATTTACCCCTACCCTGGTGTTTCTTGCTATTTACCCCTACCCTCGTGTTTCTTGCTGTTTACCCCTACCCTCGTGTTTCTTGCTGTTTACCCCTACCCTGGTGTTTCTTGCTATTTACCCCTACCCTCGTGTTTCTTGCTATTTACCCCTACCCTCTGTTTCTTGCTATTTACCCCTACCCTGGTGTTTCTTGCTATTTACCCCTACCCTGGTGTTTCTTGCTATTTACCCCTACCCTCGTGTTTCTTGCTGTTTACCCCTACCCTCGTGTTTCTTGCTGTTTACCCCTACCCTCGTGTTTCTTGTTATCTACCCCTACCCTGGTGTTTCTTGCTATTTACCCCTACCCTCGTGTTTCTTGCTGTTTACCCCTACCCTCGTGTTTCTTATTTACCCCTACCCTCGTGTTTCTTGCTATTTACCCCTACCCTCGTGTTTCTTGCTATTAATGGAAATGTGTTCTTGTTTTTTCTAATGAGCGTTTATTAAATTGCAACATGGCGTGTGCCTGCGTGTGTGTGTGTGTTGATCTAATCAATGTCCTGGTTGTTAATAGGCTGACCTTTAAACAAATTGGATGAGTGGTCCGACTGGAGTTTCAATTCGCCTGTCCAGTATTCTGGGGCGTGTGATGGAGATTGGAGGCGTGTGATGGAGATTGGAGGCGTGTGTTGGAGATTGGAGGCGTGTGATGGAGATTGAGGTGTGTGATGGAGATTGGAGGTGTGTGATGGAGATTGGAGGTGTGTGATGGAGATTGGAGGCGTGTGATGGAGATTGGAGGTGTGTGATGGAGGCGTGTGATGGAGATTGAGGTGTGTGATGGAGATTGGAGGTGTGTGATGGAGATTGAGGCGTGTGATGGAGATTGGAGGCGTGTGATGGAGATTGGAGGCGTGTGATGGAGATTGGAGGCGTGTGATGGAGAATTGGAGGTGTGATGGAGGCGTGTGATGGAGATTGGAGGCGTGTGATGGAGATTGGAGGTGTGTGATGGAGATTGGAGGTGTGTGATGGAGGCGTGTGATGGAGATTGGAGGCGTGTGATGGAGATTGGAGGTGTGTGATGGAGGCGTGTGATGGAGATTGGAGGCGTGTGATGTAGATTGGAGGTGTGTGGTGGAGATTGGAGGTGTGTGATGGAGATTGGAGGTGTGTGATGGAGATTGGAGGTGTGTGATGGAGATTGAGGCGTGTGATGGAGATTGGAGGTGTGTGATGGAGATTGGAGGTGTGTGATGGAGGCGTGTGATGGAGATTGGAGGTGTGTGATGGAGATTGGAGGTGTGTGATGGAGATTGGAGGTGTGTGGTGGAGATTGGAGGTGTGTGGTGGAGATTGGAGGTGTGTGATGGAGATTGGAGGTGTGTGATGGAGATTGGAGGTGTGTGATGGAGATTGGAGGTGTGTGGTGTGTGATGGAGATTGGAGGTGTGTGATGGAGATTGGAGGTGTGTGGTGGAGATTGGAGGTGTGTGGTGGAGATTGGAGGTGTGTGATGGAGATTGGAGGTGTGTGATGGAGATTGGTGGTGTGTGATGGAGATTGGAGGCGTGTGATGGAGATTGGAGGTGTGTGATGGAGATTGGAGGTGTGTGATGCAGATTGGAGGCGTGTAGATATAAACGTGAGAAACTTTATGCATGATTTCCTTATGATCGCATTGTGATCAGCTTTCATTGAACAGTTTTACAAGTAGGCCTTCAAGTATATAGATTTTAACCAATCCTTTGTCAGAAGTCCAAAAGTGTGACCGCCCGCGTTCAAGCAAAGAGGAACCAAAAAACAAAAAACAACAAAAAACATGAAAAAAGAATCAGAACGCGTAAATGCAACCAGACAAGACAGAAACATATATAAATTAAGTTATAGAAAATGTGTATCATAGCGGTAAGATAGATTTTTTAAGTTTAAATGTGGTTTCTAAGAAGAATATTGAGTTCCATGGACAGCGAAGAAAACAGAGACAGTCTTGAAGGAGGCAGACACAAGACGAACATTAATGAAGATAAGGAAAAGACGAGCAACATTTATATAACACATTCTATGAGGCAAGAGATTAGAGCACTTGGTCACAATAGGGAAGTTGTAGGGATAGAGAACACCTGGTAGACCCTGGGGGGCAATTGAACGGACTTGCAGATTGGCTGAAGAGAGAGAGGGTGGGAGATATACTTGCAGCGAAAAGGGATAGTCGTATGGAGGGCCATAATCGCCAATACCATGCGGTAGAGCACATGATAATGATAGGAGGGATTCGTCAGGCAATTCCATACGCGCTCCATCCAAATATCTGCACAATTTACCCTCTGCATTGGTCGGATCCAGAGCAACGGCGTATCTCCTCTTTGTGCTGCCACGCGATTTCCGTCAGGCACCGTAACTTGTGGATGCTGCATGGATACATCCAGGGTAGTTGTTTGTCCTTAAAACTTACAGGTCTCCATGGTCTTACAATACAATACAATACAACACAATATAACAGTGTAGTGCTATTTGTTGTAACGCTGGTAAAAACAAAAACCGTGGGGATTTTATGAAGACAGACGGGACCATCTGTGTCGTGAAGACTGCTCCCTGTCTTACCTTGACGCCCCCGTCAAACTGGTCACGTCAGTCTTCTAAACTCGGTGACGTGAAATAGATATGCTTGTCTGCACGTACCTTCTATTTAATACACGTCATTTACATGTAACCAGTCTCTGCACGTACCTTCTATTTAATACACGTCATTTACATGTAACCAAGACTATTCCAGTGATAGTCTGATACAATCATCATGTATCCTGCCGCATGACTTTGTCGATCATGGCCCCACATATGCATCTATCTCTTGTCGCTGCAAGTACATCTTCCACCCTCTCTGTCCTCAGCCAATCTGCAAGTCCGTCCAATATTTTTTCCCTGGGTCTACCTGGTGTTCTTTCCCTCCTGCTTTCCTGTTGTGACCAGGTGCTCGAATTCCCTTTCCTCATAAAATGTTCTATAGATGTTTTGTCTTTTCCTAATCTTCGTTATCAATGGTCTTCTTGTGTCTGCCTCCATCAAGATTGTCTCATGTATTTCCTTTTTTTTTCTTTTTTGACACAATACCAGTATAACATGCAGACAAGGTAAAACGTAGTCTAGATAAGTCCTTAGGACCTGGCCAGCTCATGGGTTTATGTGCAGGCTAAAGGTTTGTGCCATGATCACCATACACATGGCACATGTGACGGTAAATGCATATGGAATTAGTTCCGAGCGCGGAGATGTCATCTTGAGAAACTAAAACAAACTAAAAACGCACACCGTCCTATCTGAAAAGGTAATATAGATCGATCTCGGATTCTGGTATAATAATGAAATCTAGAAATCAATATTCCACGCTTCCGGATTCAGTGATGTGCCATGCGTTTTGTCTATACAAATACATTGTTCGTTTACACATTGTTAATTTTACAAAACCACCACAAAATAGACATCACAGTTACAACAGCAATGAGAAGTCACAAGGACATGAGCAGTGCAGCAGTATCGGTTTCATCACTAACAACAACCAACTAGCTGCAATTTATCCCTTTGACTACCGCACCGTATCCACCAAGTGAAAAATTTCACCCTTTGACTCCCTCACCCTATCCACCAGCTTCCTGCAGGAAGCTGGTGGATAGGGTAAGGGAATCAAAGGGTGAAGTTTTTGCTTTGGTGGCATGGTTGGCCATGCAGGATGCTGGTGGCCAAGGTGCAGGAATCAAAGGGTTAAATCATAGTGGCTGTCCGCATTCAAGCAAATAGTAATAAGTACACAAAAAATATCAGAATGCGTATTGATTGGGCAGAGAATGTATTTGTACTTGTTTTGTTTTATTATAACAGATACGCGTTCAGTTTGTATTTTGTGTGTGTGTGTGTGTGTTATTTCTTTTAACGTCTATTCACATATATGCTTTCAGACGAAAGAAAATGGAAAAGGAAAATGAATGAATAAATAAATGCAGAACTAACCAACCAACTCTCTGTGTGTGTGTGTGTGTGTGTGTGTGTGCTCGTTATTTCTTTTAACGTCTATTCACATATGTGCTTTTAGACGAAAGAAAATGTTTAAAAAATGGAACTGAAAATAAATAAATAGGTAAATGAATAAATAAGTAAATGAATAAAACAAATGAATATAAATATATACATAACTAACCAACTCTGTGTGCGTGTATATGTGTGTGAGGGGGGTGGGGGTCACTAACTACAAATCGCAGGAAATCTCCACATTGCTCTAACAGTGTAAAACATGGACACCACTTGCTGCCATACAGGTAAGATGGTTCGGACAGTTTGAGAAAAAGAACAAGAACTCGTGTTCATTTTAAAGAGGAATGACATGAGCACATGAATCCGTTTTTGTTTTTTGTTTTTGTTTTTTCTTTCTTTTTCTTCCTATTTTTTTCTTACTATCAGCCCTCGTTTTGGAAGTTCTACAATAATACAAGTACATGCTGATAGAGAATCTTTGTCAATACAAGTGGACGATGATAAATTGAAATATGGAGAGAACAGGAAGATAAGAAGAAGGAGAGAGAGAGAGAGAGAGAGATGGAGGGAGAGAATGATTTGTAGTAAGTGTTGTGTGCAGGTCTTACAACAGGGAATGGCCATCAGTATTATTATTATTATTATTGTTGTTGTTGTTGTTGATCTTATTATATTTATGATGATTGTTGTTATTATCATTATTATGATTATGATATTGTTGTTTTTATTATAATTACTATTATTATATTTTAATTATTTGTATTGATGAATTATTACTAGTGCGTGTTTTGTACATATTGTACATCAGGGAATGACTGCAGTGTGACCCTGTTGACCTATTTAGAGTTGCACGTATCTTCTGCTTGAAATATATGTGACGATTAGGGTAGGATTAAAATAATAATAATAATAATAATTACAATATTTATATAGCGCAAAATCTCGACAAAATCAAATCTAAGCGCTGAAACGGACACTCGCACGCACGCACGCACGCACGCACGCACACACACGCACACACACGCACACACACACACACGCATGGCTATAAATGGGGAGAAAGAATAAAAGCAATAAAAGCAAGAATAAAAGCAATGGAAAATTATAGAGAGCATATCATATACAATTATATATTATAACAAAGTGATTCCCATCCGAGAGGAGACAGGCTGCAGAGGGGGGTTGAGTGAAGTTAGGATTTTATGCAGAGGAGAAAAGGTGAGTTTTGAGAGCGGACTTGAAGGAGACAAAAGTAGGTTGCTGACGGACAGAGAGAGGAAGTTTGTTCCAGGAAAGTGGACCAGAAACAGAAGGCTCGTGGACCGTAGGTATTGAGCTTAGTGCGTGGAAAGCGAAAAGTCAGAGGATCGGAGGCAGAGCGGAGGGTACGTGAGGGAACATAGATCTCAAGTAGGCTTGACAGGTAATCGGGGGGCTGCAGACATTATGAAGGAGAGAACGAGTTTTGCAGTTGTTTCGACAGAGAGATACGTTGGAGGTGATAATAGCAAGATCTGGCAGTTTGAGAAACAAAGTTGTTCATGGAGAGGGTAGAGTCAATGCAGACACCAAGGTTTTTAGCTGAATCGGTCATTGTGGTGCTGTCAGCTTGCTGTTCCAGACAGGTCCATCCCCCACCTTCCCCTGAAGCCTGATCAGGAAGTATCTCTCTGTGGAAACAACTGCAAAACTCGTTCTCTCCTTCATAATGTCTCGCATTGACTATTGCAATTCACTCCTGTCCGGTCTTCCTGCCTCCACCACTCACATCCTACAGCGCATTCAAAACAATGCTGCACGCCTTGTACTCAAAAAGAAAAAAGCTGACCACATATCTCCTCTCCTGGCACAACTTCACTGGCTCCCTGTATCAAAGCGCATACAGTACAAACTAGACACCATGTGCTACAAAAGCCTCAATAACGCAGCCCCCGATTACCCTCCAAGCCTACTTGAGATCTATGTTCCCTCACGTACCCTCCGCTCTGCCTCCGATCCTCTGACTTTTCGCTTTCCACGCAAAAAGCTCAATACCTATGGTCCACGAGCCTTCTCTGTTTCTGGTCCACTTTCCTGGAACAAACTTCCTCTCTCAGTCCGTCAGCAACCTACTTTTGTCTCCTTCAAGTCCGCTCTCAAAACTCACCTTTTCTCCTCTGAATAAAATCCTGACCTCACTCAATCCCCTCTGCAGCCTGTCTCCACTTGGAGGGGAATCACATTGCAATATATAATTGTATATATAATATGCTCTCTATAATTTTCCATTGCTTTTATTCTTTCTCCCCATTTATAGCCGTGTGTGTGTGCGCGCGCGCGTGTGTGTGTGTGTGTGTGCGTGAGTGCGTGTGTGTGCGTGCGTGTGCGTGAGTGCGTGGTGTGTGCGTGCGTGCGTGTGTGTGTGTCTGTTTCAGCGCTCAGATTTGATTTTATCAAGATTTTGCGCTATATAAATATTGTAATTATTATTATTATTAATTACTTTAAGGCCGTACCTGCGCCACAGGATTTTGATCAGGCTCAGTGAGTCTGCCAGATGATTTCTGGCACATTTGGACGGAGCACATACGGAACTTTGTCCTTGTGAGATGAATCTCTTGAACACAGTTGAGACCCCAAACTGTCAGTGACGAGTGAGAGAAAAGTGTTGAGATTTACACCAGTCTGGTTCATATTACCAGGGTCATTACGTATTGATGCCAACGGTCATTCTTATTTGTTGTTATTGACACATATCATCACTGTACAGGTCACGTTGACCTCAAGGCAGCTGCACAAAGCCAAACAAGCATAAGGGAAGGTAAACGTGCCTGTCTAATGGTTACTTCCCTTCCCTTAGAATGCCGTTTGTCTGGTAGTAAAAGATTGTCAGTGTCGGTATGACTTGAACATCCTCTCGCTCTGTAATCACCAGGCTGCTGAGCAATTGTTCCCTTTACCATGAACTGAGAGACAGAGACAGAGAGAGACAGAGAGAGAGACAGAGAGAGAGACAGAGAGAGAGACAGAGACAGAGACAGAGAGAGACAGAGACAGAGAGAGAGAGAGACAGACAGAGACAGAGAGACAGACACAGAGAGAGAGACAGACAGACAGACAGACAGAGACACAGAGAGAGAGAGAGACAGACAGAGACAGAGAGAGAAACAGACATACAGACAGAGAGAGAGAGAGAGAGAGAGAAAGAGAGAGACACAGAGAGAGAAACAAATGGAGAGACACAGAGACAGAGAGAGACAAAGAGGAAGAGCCAGAGAGAGAGAGAGAGAGAAATAGAAAGATAGAAAGATAGACAGAGAGAAAGATAAAGAGAGAGAGACAGAGAGAGAGAGAAATAGAAAGATAGAGAGATAGACAGAGAGAAAGATAGAGAGAGAGAGACAGAGAGAGAGAAATAGAAAGATAGAGAGATAGAGAGATAGACAGAGAGAAAGAGAGAGAGAGAGAGAGAGAAATAGAGAGATAGATAGACAGAGAGAAAGATAGAGAGAGAAACAGACAGAGAGACAGACAGAGAAATAGATAGAGTGCGTGCAGACATACTGGTCTATTATAGCCTGGTGTGGGTCTTCATGTGGGGACCCAATACTAATCCTGAGGTACATGTTCTTCCACGCAGGCTGTTGTTGTTGTTGTTGTTGTTGTTGTGTGCTAAATAAGTGTTGGCCCATGGAGTGTGCTAGATAAGTGTTGGCCCAAGGAGTCTGCTAGATAAGCGCTGGCCCAGGGAGTGTGCTAGATAAGTGTTAGCCCAGGGAGTGTGC
>JAPXFY010000875.1:10000-17500 GCA_030674185.1 Monoplex corrugatus
ATCATTTTTTCCCCACTCCTGAAACACCCCAACATTTCCACTGAAACAAAAGCCAAACTCACCAGTTCCATTTCAATTACCACCCTAATATACCAGTGTCATACCTGGACCCTGACCAAACCCCTAGAGCACAAATTTATCACCGATAGGATGTATTGTTTGAAAACAACTGTCAACAAGACTATCTGCAACATAATCAGAAACACAAAAATCACATGTGTGGGGAATAACATTTGTCTACCATTATATCCATCAAACATATATACATCGAAAAAAGTAATTGAGCTAGAATTCAGTGGTTTGATTAATTGACCAGAATGCACCCCCACCAAATAACTGAGTATAAAGCGAGAGGCAGACCAAGGAAGACCTGAATCGATGGCAAGGAAGAAATCTCAAAGTCACACGGCATTTAGGCCTTCCTGCTCGCTGCTGATCGTCCATGATGGTGCAAGTGTTCAGACAAGAGAAGAGAAAAGTCACTAAGTCGTATTTGTCACGAGGTGACACACGGGTAATACCTTGTCAAAGCATATATCGGTTTCAGTTCATACGATTCTGTACTTCCGTTCCAGAATGTGTGAACATCAGCATTTACGTAACCTGAAGTTAAAAAAAGACACAAAAAACACCAGAAACAAAAAAACAAAACAAAACAAAACAAAAGCAAAACAAACAAACAAAAAACAACAACAACAAAAATACATAAAAAAACCCAAACGAACCAACAAACAAAAAACACGAAACATTAGCTGACGACACTGGAAAGGCTATTAATAGCTCTTCCTTTTTTCAGCCCCCCCCCCCCCCCACACACACACACACTTTTTTTTCCTTTAAAGAGAGGGGTTTTCGACTGACCTGGAGAGGAGAGAGAGAGAGAGAGAGGGGAGAGAGAGAGAGAGAGAGAGAGAGAGAGAGAGTGTGTGTGTGTGTGTGTGTGTATGAGTGTGAGTGTGTGTGTGTGTGTGTGTGTGTGTGTGTGTGTGTGTGTGTGTGTGTGTGTGTGTGTGTGTGTATGTGTGTGCACATGCGTTGTTTGTGTGTGTGTGCACGCGTGCAAGTTTGTGACCAAAATATGTGAACAGGATTTCTCGGCTCTTTACAGGCGATATTGACTTAATTCTGGTTAAAACTGTGAACTGTTTAGGAGTAATGAAAATCTTAGTTCGTAATGTACAGCTCTAACGGTGACCAAAGATGTCCCTAAAATCAGCCTTTTTGGAGGAAGGTGTGTGTGCGTTTGCGCGCGCGCGTGTGTGTATGTGCGTGTGGGGTGTGTGTGTGTGTGTTTGTGTGTGGGTGTATATGTGTGTATGTGTACGTACGTGCGTGCGTGCGTATGTGTGTGCGTGCGTGCGTGTGTGCGTGTGTGTGTGTGTGCGTGCGAGTGTGTGTATATGTGTGTGTGTGCGTGCGTGCGAGTGTGCGTGCGTGCGTGCGTGTGTGTGTGTGCGTGAGTGTGTGTGCGTGTGTGTGTGTGTGTGTGTGTGTGTGTGTGTGTGTGTGTGTGTGTGTGTTTGTGTGTGTGTGTGTGTGAAGCACTTTTTAAGGCACTTCTAACAATATCTTTTTAAAAAAAATTGTTTTCACTGTTGTGACGTCTACCGTTGTCCTCATTGAATGTCAAGTTTTATATCAACCGAAAGTTCTTCGAATTTACAATGAGCTTGAGAAATGAAACATCTTTGACTTTCTGCATTATTTTACATATTTTTTTGGTATGAAAATGGAGATTGTTAAAATGGCTTGACCATTTTGTTTCTTTTTGCACAAGACGGCAATACAGAAGGGATGATGGCAATGGCTTTTTACAGGATTTTTCCACGTCATATACGTTCTTCCAGGGAAATGTACGTCGCAAGAGAATAATGCCCTCTTTTCTTTTCTTTTACCTGTCTGCGTGTATTTTTTATCTGTAAAAATAGAATGTTCTACGCAAAATTTTGCCACAAACAACCCTTTTGTTGCCGTGTAATCTTTTACGTGTGCTAAGTGCATGCTGCATAGGAAAACTTGATTTATCGTCTCAAAAGAAAGACTAGCGCCCAGGCCGCCACTAAAGGTCTAATGGACGGAGAAATAAATCCCTGGTCGACCAGGAATCGAACCAGAGCTTCTCGTTTCACAACAGACATGTGCTCTATCCCAGTGGGATAGTCCACATGCGCTGCTCCACAAATGCTGTATAATGTGAAAAGTCTAAAATCATCCGGACAAATATCCGGACCTTGAATGTTAAAGCCACCCTTTTCCACCTCCTGGGGCCTGGCTGTTCCTTCCTTATACAATCCACCCAACTACCCACTCTCCAACTCATCGTTTTCATCAACAGTTCGTTTCTTCCCCCTCCCCCTCATTTCGCTGTCTGTCTGTCTGTCCGTCTGTCTGTTTCTCTATCTCACACACACACACGCACACAAACATACACACACACAAACATACACAAACACACACACACACACACACATACACACACACACACACACACACACACAGGCGCGCGCGCGCGCCACAATGACCCATACATAGGACACAAAAACCCATACCTGGGACTCAATGACCCATACATAGGACACAATGACCCATACATAGGACACAATGACCCATACATAGGACAAAATGACCCATACATAGGACACAATGACTCATACATAGGACACAATGACTCATACATAGGACACAATGACCCATACATAGGACACAATGACCCATACATAGGACGCAATGACCCATACATGGGACTCAATGACCCATACATAGGACACAATGACCCATACCTAGGACACAATGACCCATACATAGGACACAATGACCCATACATAGGGCATAATGACCCATACATAGGACACATGACCCGTACCTAAGACACAATGACCCATACATAGGACACAATGACCCATACATAGGACACAATGACCCATACATAGGACACAATGACCCATACATAGGACACAATGACCCATACATAGGACACAATGACCCATACATAGGACACAATGACCCATACATAGGACACAATGACCCATACATAGGACACAATGACCCATACCTAAGACACAATGACCCATACATAGGACACATGACCCGTACCTAAGACACAATGACCCATACATAGGACACAATGACCCATACATAGGACACAATGACCCATACATAGGACACAATGACCCATACATAGGACACAATGACCCATACATAAGACACAATGACCCATACATAAGACACAATGACCCATACATACATAAGACACAATGACCCATACATACATAGGACACAATGACCCATACATAGGACACAATGACCCATACATAGGACACAATGACCCATACATAGGACGCAATGACCCATACATGGGACTCAATGACCCATACATAGGACACAATGACCCATACATAGGACACAATGACCCATACATAGGACACAATGACCCATACATAGGACACAATGACCCATACATAGGACACAATGACCCATACATAGGACACAATGACCCATACATAGGACACAATGACCCATACATAGGACACAATGACCCATACATAGGACACAATGACCCATACATAGGACACAATGACCCATACATAGGACACAATGACCCATACATAGGACACAATGACCCATACATAGGACATAATTGTCCATATCTGGGACATAATGATCCATACATAGGACACAATGACCCATACATGGGACTTAATGGCCGATACCTGGAAAACAATGACCAATACGTGGAACAAAATGGCCCATACAAGGAACGCAATGACCCATACAAAGGTCGTGTCTGCTCAGCTTACAAATTTGCGACTTCCCTCTGAGTTCCGTCGGGAGCTCTGGCACAGACTTGCCAATAATCCGTTTATAAACAGCTGACAAATATTGTTCTCACCTGCCCCCCCCCTCTCTCTCTCTCTCTCTCTCTGTCACTCTCTATCTCTCTCTCTCTCTCTCTCTCAAACACACATATACACATACCGCACAACATACACAGGCAGGGAGAGACATAAATAGAGAAAGTATGAGACTGTCGCTGACAAAGACAGCCTCCCTCTGGTAAATATAAAGCAGATACATTTTCAAATGCGAAAATGAAACAAGAAAGAAAACAAAACAAACAACAACAAAAAACAGAAAGAAAAGAAAGAAAGAAAGAAACAAACAAACAGACAACAAACACATAAACAAACAAACAAATAAACAAACAAAAACGAACACGGGAAGAAAGGATGAAATAAAAGAAGAAAAAAGGAAGAAAGAGACAAAAACAAACAAACAAACAACAAACAAATAACAACAACAATCATAAAGACACATAGGCACACAGTATTATTATTGTCATTATCATTATCATTGTTTAAAGCCTAACCGACTGCGCAGATTCATTTCCGGGCTACAACCATTTCAAAACAGACATTACATCTCGCTGAACCCTAGGAAAAAAAAAACTATATAAGAAAATTAAGCAGACATATCCACACGTAATCTGGGTAACTGCCCCTTGTCGCTGACCATCCAGCCCAATGTATTACCAGGGGTTGGATTTTAAAAAACACAAACCTTAATACACATGTATTTACATAACTAAGTGCACTAAATTCGGCCAAGCCAAAACAGCATTCAAGAAGTTGACAAGCATTCTTACCAACAAATGCCTATCAATTAACATCAGAAAGAGAGTCCTTGAATGTTATATAGAACCAATACTGTTGTACGGATGCGAGGCGTGGACAGTCAGCAAGCAAAGCCACAGCAGGATCGAGGCAGCCGAGATGTGGTTTCTCAGAAGAATGTTGAGAGTTCCATGGACAGCAAAGAAAACAAACGAGACAGTCTTGATGGAGGCAGACAAAAGTAGATCACTCATAAGGAAGATTAGGAAAAGACAAGCAACAGTTATAGGCCATTTTATGAGGAAGGGGGTTTTGGAGCACCTGGTCACAACAGGGAAGCTGGAGGGAAAGAGAGCACCAGGTAGACCCAGGGAGAGAATGCTGGACGGACTTGCGGAGTGGTTGGGGATGAGGAGTGTGGGGGAGATGCTAGGGGCAACGAGAGATAGAGATGGTTGGAAGTCCATGGTCGCCGACGCCATGCGGCAGGGTACCTGATGATGATGATGATGATGAAGTGCACTAAAACATATCAAAACTGGTCTAAATTACGAATAATTACTTCCGTGCATCACATTTCCTTCGAGCCAAAATTGCATTTAATACATGCACTCAGTTATCACTCCTAATGAATGACATAGAAAGCTTCATAGAAAACACATAGGTGAATGGACCAGCAAAGCAGAAAATGATGCGAAAAGACGACAGAAAACAAAACTGCAAGGCAGAAACAAAGTAAGTAACAAAAAAGAGGGAATTTTGCACAGAATTTCCAGAAGATGGGGACACTATTTATACCGAAAAAGCTCCTGGCATCCCCACGGGGGACAGGCACACAGAAAGGGAAAGAAAAAAAAAACAGACTTGAAGAAACATTTCAAGAAGATGGGGACACTATTTATACCGAAACAGCCCCAGGCATCCCCACACAGGCAGGCACATGGAAAGGAAAAGAAATAAGACAGACAGGAAGAAGCCTTTTTCAGAAATTGGGAATACTATTTACACAGGAAGAAACATTTCCAGAAGTTGGGGATACTATATATATCGAAAGGACATCCGATATCCCCACAGGGAGCATGCAGACGGAAAGGGGAAAAAGACAGAAAGGAAGAAATAAACAAAAAATTAACAAACAATAAAAACCATAAAAACGGGTGGGCATACAAAAACCTTTATTTAAAACACAGAGAGAAAAATCAAGACAATAAAAGATGAAATAAAGATAAAAAATAAAGCCATAAAAGACGATGACAGGAGAGGACAGGGGAAGAAAAAGAAATACAACAGAGGAAATAAAGTCAGAATTGGACGGGGTGGGGTGGGGTGGGGTGGGAGGAAGCCAGCAAACTGCCCCAAGAGTTAAATGAAAGGGAGAACAAGAATAAGAAAACGATTGACCCCATACCCATCACCATTTTACTCTCTCTCTCTCTCTCTCTCTCTCTCTCTCTCTCTCTCTCTCACGCGCGCGCGCGCTCGCGTGCACACATGAATACACACACTGCATGCAAATATGCACACAGGAAGGCAGAAAGGCACAAGACAAAACACCAAAAAGAGAAAGACAGAGGGAGGGAAGGAGAGAGAGAGAGAGAGAGGGCGGGGGAGAGAGAGAGGGCGGGAGGGAGAGAGAAAGAGAGACAGAGACAGAAAGAGACAGAGACAGGAGTGACAGATCTTTAGTTGACATGAAACAATAACCCTGAAAATTGAAAGCAGAAAAGAAAGAAAGAAAGAAAGAAACAAAGGAAGAAACAAAAGAAAGGACACAGAAGAAAAATTTTTAAAAAAATCGGGAAGGACAAGGAGAGGTAGAAGAAAGAAAGAAAGAAAATCAAGAGAAAAAAAAAGACAAAGCAAGTGAATCGATTAAACAATAACCGAAAAACAAAAGGCAGACATGAATCACTTGAACTGCCCCAAGTATTAAACTCAAGGGCGAAAAGGAAGGCGGAAATGACTTGAACCCCCTTATCCATTACCCCCACAATCCATCACCATTAACCCATCCTTCCTCTCTCTCTCTCTTCTCTCTCTCTCTCTCTCTCTCTCTCTCTCTCTCTCTCTCTCTTTCTCTCTCTCTCTCTCTTTCTTCTCTTTCTCTTTCTCTCTCTCTCTCTCTCTCTCTCTCTCTCTCTCTTTCTCTCTCTCTCTCTCTCACTCATTCACTCTCTTTCTCCTTCCATTAACTGAAGCATCGTTTCGTTGTGTGTTTAATTTTTCACAAAGGGCAATGACCAAACAAATACACCATCTGTCTTGCTACATCTCTGCCTGTTTCTGCTGTCCCTCTTTCCAAGAAAGGTGAAAAAGAAGGAATGACGAAAGAACTGAATAGCGAAAGAAAGAAAGAGATATAGAGAGAAAAAAAGGAAAGAACAAATAAAATAACGCAAGCAAATAAAAGGGGGAAAAAAACGAAAAGAGGGAAACAGGCAAAAACGTAAGAAAGAAAGAAATGAAGGGAAAAGGGAAGAGAGAAAAAAAAGAAAAGAAAAGAAAGGAAGAAATCAATAGTACAATGCGGAACAGGGAAAAAAAAGGAAGAACAACAGAAAAAGAAAAATGATGTCAGGAAAAGATCAGGACAAAAAAGAAAGGAAAGAGACTGACAAGAAGAAAACAGAAAACCCCAAAACTGCCCCAGGCGTGAAATGCATGGGCACACAGTAACGTGGAAACGACTTACCTCCACCCTACCTCCGAACCATCAACACACAAAGGTAAAAAAAAATTTAAAAAAAAAAAAAAAAATGAAGGAACAGGAGGGATTGTTCCAGAGAGATTCATCACGCTCAGACAAATCTACATGCACTCTACCAAAAATCTACCTGTCATATTCTGGCAGACTCCTCGAGCCTGCGCAAAAAATTGATGCGCTTGTATG
>JAPXFY010000875.1:22500-25000 GCA_030674185.1 Monoplex corrugatus
GGGGAGCACAAATGAAACTGCTTAAGTGCAACGACCCTAAGAGAAACGTGTTCCTTTGATGTGTAAACAGTCGATGAATCTGGCTGACACATTCAATTTACCGAAAAACAAACACACACAGAGACAAAAACAAACACACAAACAAACAAACAAAACAAACTAGAAACAAAAAAACACACACACACTCACAGCTTTGCTTTATGTCGACTGCAAAATACGCTTTTTTAAAAATAGATCAAGGCAGTGGATGCAAAGCATCGAGTAATATCTGAGAGATAAAACGACGAAGAAAAAATGGAGATAATAACAGTAACAATAACAGCACACACACGCGCGCGCGCGCGTGCCCGCGAGCACACACACACACACACACACACACACACACACACACACAGACACACACACACACACACACACACACACACACACACACACACACACACACACACACCAAGACGAAGAAGGAGAAACATCAAAAAGAAGAAAAAACAGAAGAAGAACAAGCAAAGAAAGGACTTGAAAATAAAGCAAAAGAAGACAAGAAGAAAGAAGAAAACAGAAAGAAAGACAGAGGGAAAGAAAGAAAAGAAAGACAGAAAGAAAGATGAAAATAAACAGAAACTCGAAAACAGACATCGCTGTCCTGAGCACTAGCCTACTGTATGAGTGTGGGACACAATGCGGAAATGACGTAGATGTTATCCATCGCCATCACCACAGACCCTGGGTCATCACCACAGTGCTCTAGGGGATCCAAGTCAGAGAGGAGACAGGTCAGGTTGACCCACTTTACTCTCACAGCAAATTGCCTCTCTCTGTCTCTGTCTCTGTCTCTCTCTCTGTCTGTCTGTCTGTCTCTCTCTCAAAATAAAATTTCTGGGGGAAAAAAACCGTAAAGAACTGTGTTTACGAACAAACAAATGCAAACATATTCCATGCAGTGCATTCTGATGAAGCTTGGCCATTCCTTAACCATGCTGTTAATATGATTGTTTATGGTGGCAGTGACACATTGTATCTACTTAATGAATGAAAGAAGACATATTTGAATAACAGTAACAAAAACTAAATAAATATATAAATAAAAAACAAAATAATAAAAGACTGGTATGATAATGAGTGTAGGTTAAGCAAAAGAAAAGCTACGAGACTGACTAAGATATTTAACATACATAACGAAGGATAATGACAATAACAATACATACTGCATAACCAGAAGAGATACAGACACCTGCAGGGTTGGTCATGTAATCTAACCAACACCTTCACTGACACATCCATGATGTGGAGGACAGCCGACTACGTGGACCTCAAGTCTTCCCAAAGAGCTCGTAACACGCTCAGCTCTGAGCAGGAGCCGATCAGGGCTGAAATATCTCAAAAAAATTAAATATCTTTTTTAAAAAATCCAACTGATACGGGTTCGAACTCACGACGTCCCAGTCAGTAGCTCTTTTGCGTTAACCACCTCGCCATATTGACTGGTTCTTTATGAGTATTCATTGCTTTCGTTGTGGTGGCGCTGCGCTTGTGTATTGGTGATGAAAAAATGAGGAATTGGTGATGGATCTGCAGTTTTTCAACTGGTTTATTAACAACTCCAGTATTGCTCTCTATATTCACTGCGTATTATTTGAAACGTTTAGAGAGAAGAGTGCAATATTCGTGAAAACTGTAAAATCCAGACCTGGTCTAGTTCCTCCTCCCCCTCCCCCTCCCCCTGTTTTTTCTTTTTTTCATTTATTTATTTATCTATTTATTTATCTGTTTATTTATTTATTTATTTATTCATTTATATGTTTCTTTGTTTATTTATTCATTTTTGTGGGTACATCATGTTGAAAATTAGCGGGATTGAAAAGAACAACAAAAGCAAAAACTTGGATAGCTTCATTAAACACTGCCTGTGCTAAAATCTCTTCCATGTTGCGCCATCCCCACACTGATCCACGTTTTAAAATCGTACAATGCATGCTATTCTTTGTTCCTAAACAGAAGTCATAGCAAAAGCTATTTACAGGTTCCGTCTCTGTAAGAATGGCATTAGTTCCCACAATCGTATCTAAACCGCTTTACTCTTACATCCCTGTACTTTATGATTCTTCATGAGTACACTTTACCATGCAACGTTTGTTCCGAACTACAGAACTATTACTTTACGAAAAGGAAAAAAAACAAACATGACATATAAACACAGCTGACACATCGAACCTAAACGAAAAAAGAAAACATGCAGACACAGAGACATAATAGACATGACAACATTGGACATAATCCCTAAAAATCTTTGCTTGGCTTTTTCCCCCTCAAGATCAATGATGACACAGTGTTAAACACAAGTCTATTTGTCATCACGTTAGATCAAACAGCTGAAGCAGCAATAATAGCAGTAATAACGATGAAAATAGCAACGACATAGCAACAAGAGAAAAACAATAGCGTCTTGTTTTTCGGTCGTTAGCACATCCCCGCGGGCATGCCCAAAATTCAGACTTGATGG
>JAPXFY010000875.1:30000-35000 GCA_030674185.1 Monoplex corrugatus
CACTCCCCTACGACCCCATGGTTATGGAACTATCTAGGTAGGACTCGTGACCTGGCCAGCTCAAGGGTTTATGTGCAGACTTAATTAAAATGCTTGTGCCGTGATCATTCTGGATCTTCTCCATCACATGGCACCTGTGACGTTAGTGCATATGGAATTCATTACGAGCATGGAGACGTCGTCTTGAGAAACTGAAACTGAAACTAAAACTGAAACTGAAAAGCAGAAAAATGCAGTTTTTGTTGTTTTTTTTCCACTTGTTTTATTTTGATTTATTGTTTTGTTTTGTTTTGTTTTGTTTCATTTTGTTGTTTACACGGAAATCAATTCCTGTCAATCACGCTGACCTGACCGAGTAATGACAATGTCAGTGTGCATTTCCGCGCCAAGGCAGACTGTTGCGGTAAGCTGGCCGTGTTGGTTGAGCTGTGGACTCGAACTCTGATGTCTCTGGCTCAATCACCGCCTTAACATAAACACTGGCCTGTCAGGCTGCCCATCTTAAAGCTCCAGTCATTCTGGTGATGTCAGCTTAGTGTTTCATGGGTCCCTTTCTCTTCCCTGCCTCCCCCCCCCCCCCTCCTCTCCATTTCAAAACCTTGCCAGTGAATAGAGTTTTGTGCAGGCTCAAAAACTGTGCCAGCTGATTGCTGGTAGATTATGGTGGATCGCACATGGACATGTTCGAGTGTGATGAATCCTTATTGAACGAAGTCCAAACTCCGAACTAGTATGCAACGGATAGCCTACAGGGCAAGATTACGCTCTTGTGCAATATGAACAAAATGGACAAGAAAATGACACTACGTAAATGAGTAATGATGATGATAAAAACAAATGATGATGATGATGATAACAACTATAATAACAATAATTATGATAATGATAATTGTAATCGAATAATAGTAATAACAATAATGGCATGATGATGATGATGATGATGATGATGATGATGATGATGATGATGATGATGATGATGATGATGATGATGATGATGATGACGATGACGATTTCATTTATATAGTGCAAATGACCCGTGTCAAGAGCATCGTCGCCGCACTTTACAGGAATAGAACATAACTAACTTTCAATCAATTTAAATTCAAACACTGACGAAACGTGAAACGAAAATTACCATTAGTAACCACAGTAATACAAGTAATAAGAGCCATGAAATAAAGAAGTTTTCACGGGCATGCAAACAGAGTGACTGATGCTGAGCTAAACAGATAGATAGGTAGATAGATAGGTAGATAGATAGATAGATAGATAGATAGATAGATAGATAGATAGATAGATAGATAGATAGATAGATGGATAGATAGATAGATAGATAGATAGATAGATAGATAAGTAGATAGATAGGTAGATATATAGATAGATAGGTAGATAGATAGGTAGATAGATAGATAGATAGATAGATAGATAGATAGATAGATAGATAGATAGATAGATAGATAGATAGATAGATAGATAGATAGATACCAAACATACGAAAACAGATAAATAGCATGAAGACAAACATTCATGAATAATGTATCAAGTATGCTTGTAGGCTTGCATCTCGGCATGTATGGGGGTGGGTGGGTATAAATAAATGGGTGCTTACGTGTGTCTGTATGTGCAGTGTGTCCATGTATTTGAAGATGTATGTTGGTGTATTGTATAAGTCTGCCTCTTGTTTATCGACATACCTTATTTTGCCTTTTGTAGTCAGGCAGTCTTGATATTAATCATAGAGATTGTGCTTTTGGGTGACTTTTTTTTTTTAGCTTTTCTCTAAGTTAAACAGTTGGATAGTAACAGGAACATTAAAGGATAAAATTTATACATGAATAAATAAACAAACAACCGAGATGTCGCATTCGCAAGCTTTTCTCTGTGTGTGTGTGTGTATCTACAGCGCGTGCTTGTTCAGGCAATTTCAATTTTTCAATTTCAATTTCTCAGGATGACGTCTCCGAGCTCGGAATGAATGCACTAACGGTAAAGATGCCGTGTGATGGAGAAGATTCACAATGATCACGGCGCAAGCCTTAAGTCTTAAGCGTGCGTGCCGCGCGCGCGCGCGCGCGCGTGTGTGTGTTAAGTCTGCGTGTATATGTGTGCTAGTATATACATACATATATATATATATATATACATATATACACATATATACATACATACATACATATATATATATAATTATGGAGAGAGAGAGAGAGAGATCTTCCCTTGACATCCCTGTGTGTAAGTGCGTGTATGTGTGTGTGGGTGTGTGTGCATGTGTGTGAGTGCGCGCGCGTGTGTGTGTGCGTGTCTGTATGAGTGTGTGAGTGTGTGTGTGGTGGTCTTCGATTTAATGTCTATTTACTAAAGTGATTTTAGACAACAACAACAACAACAAAAAGGGGGGGGGAAACAGGAGTGAAGAGGGTATATGAAAATTATAAATTTTGATCTTTTAATAAAAATGATCCAGAAAACAATTATTTCTGAGGAGAAGGAGGTAAATCTAACAAATAGTGTTATCACAATTAAAGATTTAAACAAACAATCTAATAAACAAAATTAATAAACATCTAGAATAAATGAATAAAAGTCAAAACTAAGAATCGACTAACCATAACAGTGAACAAGTGAAATAACATGTTAAAGGTAATTCGCTATAGGACTTTTTGACAGGCTAACAAAAAATTCATATATTAAAGATGGTGAGGCAAATATGTCAGAAATTGTCTTTGTAGAGAGTATAGGAATATGTCGTGTTACCCAGAACACATGAAAGTATATGACTATGCGTTATCTTCTTTCCACACAAACACACTATATTCCTGGAGTGTTTTGTTTTGAATGCATCAAGTTTCCACCTGTACATGAGGGATTGTATAACTCTGCCGGCAGGAAACGGCTTAGGTGATTTGCTAATTTCAAAGTTCATGTAACATTTTTTATACTTTTTCTGTTTATCTTGGAACTGCTTCCATACGTAGGTGTCCACTAAGGTATAACACATCATGCAACGAGAGAGAAAGCTGTATATTATTTGAATCTGGTGAGCTCTTTGCCCCCCGTTTGGCAGCCCTATCAACCATATCATTATAATGAAAAGAACTATGAGATGGTATCCAGCAGAAAGTAATATCAGTGCCTCTTAAGGATAAACTATGAATCAAGTGACTAATTTACAATATCATTTCAGATCTTGTTTGTAATTTTGATGATTCAAGAGCTTGAAGTACTGATTTTGAATCAACACAAAAAAAGTATCTGAAGAATTGTCCTACGAAGACTTAGCATATAATTCAAAGCCATTAATATTGCAAAGAGTTCAGCGGTAAAGACAGATTTATTGAGCCCAATATAGAAAGATTTCTCAATTTTGAGAGCAGGTATTGAAAACGCTGAGCCTGCTTGCCTTTCAATTATTGATCCATCAGTGAAAATTTTCAAATGATCAGAATAAAAGTCTTCTATATGACATTTAACTTGACTTGCCAGTAAGTTGATATTATCTTCTTTTTTTCAAATCTGTGTGGTATATGTCAAATCGGGCTCTTTAGAGTTCCCAACTGGGGTACTGGTGAAAAGGAAGGTCTTATAGATACAGGATCCGCTTTTAGATCAATTCCAGAGCCTTTCATAACGTCAGATGTATATGTTGCAAGAGTGACCTGTGAATATATTGATCTAGCTCTTTTTGGAAAGTCAGTGTCTGATCTTAATTTCGATTCATTTTCGATTATGTTTTCTGTAGTGGTGGTTCTTAACAAAAATTTAGTAGAAGCGACTTTCCTTTGTTCATCAAGTGGCAACAATTTGATTGCATCGTATGTGCGAAGACAAGAAGCATGCATTGGAAGACCCAGCGCAAGTTTGAAACCTTTACAATCTAAGCTCTGCAGTTTTGTTAGTAAATGTTTAGGTGCACTGAAGAAGATTTCTTGGGCATAGGTTAATTTAGATCTAATAAGCGATTTACAAAGATGAACAAGTGTTGATGTATCTTGTCCCCATGTCTGTTTGCGAACTATTTTCAAGAAATTCAAACTTTTTTGAGCTTTCGTTAATAAGTATTCAATATGCTGATTCCAAGATAATTTCGCGGTAAGGAAAACTCCGAAGAATTTAATCGACTCGTTATACTGAAGAGTATCTCCCAGTTTGAAAGTGGGAATATTTGATGGGTTAGCTCCACTGTTAAATAAAACTATCTTTGTTTTTTCCACGGATAGATGCAGTCCATTTTCTACCATGTATCGTGCTATTTTATCAAGCTCTAATTGATAACATTAATTTTTACGCGTATAATTAATACAGCGCAAAGGAGTTTTTCTTCTCACGTTAACCGGCATCCACATGCATAAATCGTCAGCATATTGAGCTAAACTATTGTACATGTTTAGAAATTTTACTGGGTAAGTCATGCAATCATATCATGAAGAGAAGGGGAGCAATAACTGATCCTGAAGGATACCCATTTGAAGAATTCGTTTTGTGGAATACACATTTTCAATCCTTGTTTGAAATACTCGGTTTTCTAAGAAACTTTTGACATAGTCAAAAATGTGACCTGTCAGCCCAATACCTTTCAATTTGAGTAATAATCGGGAGTGCCATACTTGGTCATATGCTTTAGTTATATAAAAAAAAATGTAGCTAAAACACATTGACGTCTAGCAAACTGTTGTTTTATATTTGTGGTTAGCCTTGTTAGGAGTTCGACTGGTGACCTGCCTTTTCTAAATTCTGCCTGATTCACTGGTAATATTTTATTCTTTTCACAATAATGCATCAATCTCTTTAAAATCATTTTCTCCATCAGTTTACATACGTGCGATGTTATTGCAATTGGCCTATAGTTTTTCAAGTCAGTATTACATTTACCTGGTTTTAGTATAGGAACCACTATATTGTTTCCAATAGTTTGGAAGTTTGCCGCTGTTCCAGCATTTTTTAAACATATTGTGTAGCAAGATTAAAAAATTTTCTGGTAAATTTTTCAGCATCTCATTTGA